>JANHFO010003196.1:87432-105646 GCA_032468095.1 Pareas carinatus
GCGCTCCTGCAGGTACCCGGGCCCTATGCCATGGAGCGCTTTGAAGAGTGTAATTAGCACCTTGAAGCGCACCCGGATTAACTCATTGGATTCAAGACAGCATTTTAATTAGGCTTAAACAGGTGGATAATCCAAGTGAAAATGTAGTCAAAATCACTCTTAACAAGAGTTTCCAGAATTTCAGTTCTGTTTATTGTTTGCTAAGGATTAATCTTGTCTGGTGAAAAGAAAGTCTGGGGGGACATGAGATCAGTGTTCCATTATTCGAAGGCCTACCAGAAAGAAGAGCGGGTCGACCTATTCTCCAAGGCAATGGTCTGCAACCTACTCTGCAGAAAAAGCTGGGGATTATTTGAATTTTTTTTATATAGTTGTATGAGTCCTGCTTCTGGTGATGGCAGAGGCAGTGCGGCACATGAGACTGTGCTGCCTCCTGAGCTCAGAATTCGCCTGCACCGGCTGTACCGGCAGCGCTTTCAAAGTGCCTCTCAGCTGGTCGAAAGCGTGTGAATTCCGAGCCCCAGAGCTTGCAGCCCAGTCTACTTCTCTCCAGCCCTGACTTCTTCATGAGATAAGGGGCACCAGTGGATAGCAGGGAGCGGGGAGCCAATTGTTATTCAGGTGGGGAGGGCAGGTGATTGCGGTCTGCTGCTGCGACAAGCACAGGCAGTGGGCAGGAGCGAAGTGCCAGAGCACTGTGTGTGTGTCTGTCTGTCTGTCTGTCTCTCATTCCCTGTCTCTCATTCTCTCATTCTATCTCTCTCATTCTCTCTTTGTGTGTGTGTGTCTGTCTGTCTGTCTCTGCCTGTCTCTCTCTGTCTGTCTGTCTCTCTCCCTCTCTCTTTCTCTGTGTGTGTGCGCCTCTGTCTCTCTCATTCTCTCTCTCTGTTTATCTGTTTCTCTCTGTCTCACTCTATCTTTCTCTCTCAAGCAGGAACAAATATCACACTAACATTTTATTATTTTGTAATAATTAAACTAACTCATATTTTTGCCAGAATTAAACAATCTTTAAAATTTTTGTTATGATTAAATAAGTATTTTGTTTATTTATTTTATTTATTTAGATTTATATACCGCCTTTCTCCCGAAGGACTCAGGGCGGTGTACAGAAAACATAAAAATTTAACATCTATACAGAGTCCTTTGTAAATTGTTTGCAAATTATTATTTATAACTTTAAATTGAAATGAGGTGTTCAGTCAGATGCCATAAAATTTGGTCCATATTTCTGTAGTGTTTTTAAATTAATTACCTGATTAATTAATAATTCGCTGGAGGGAATATTTGCATTTGTGGGTAATCTAAAATTGATCAGTTGAAACTGAAAGTTAGAAATAAACTTCAAAATGATGTTTTGTTAGTTAGAGAACTGGGCTAAAAACAAAACATTCAGTAGAAACCCATGCACATTTCTTCACTGAGGAAAACAACAACAGCTGGAAGTTTAGAATATGGGATACTTATTTGGCAATATTTTCTATGTGGCAAAGTCTTGAAAAAGTATTTCATCAAAATATGAGCCAGCAAAGTGATGTGAATATTTGAACTGTATCAATTGAAGTATAATTTTCAGATCATGCAAACCAATCATGTTGCTTTTTCTGTATTGGTCAAATCCCACTTGAAGAAAGAGTGTGCAATTCTTCACACTGATTCAAAAAGAAAGAGAAAGAGGAACAGATTCAAAGAAGAGCAACATGAATGAACAAACAAAAACTAATTGTTAAGAGGAGAAACTGGGGGAACTTGATATTTTTAGCTTTAAGAAGAGAAGACCTCAAGGAAACATGGTACCTTAATTATTAAAAGATCTGGAGTCTGATTTGATTATACTGGAATGCAAAAGATGGAATGATTTTTTTAGGAAGGCAGATTCCAGTTAAATATTAGGACAATCTTCCTAAAGGAAAGAAGTTGGATGGTGGAACCTGTCATCCAGAGAGGTTGTAACCTCTCCTTTACTGGTCATTGAAGCAGAAACTGGACATACCGATACATCTGGCAGGATGCTGTAATGCGGATTTCTGTGTTGAGTAAGGATCCTTATTCAGTATGTTGGCTTACAACTCTATGATTTATTGAGGTCACTACTTTTCAGATCAATTTAAATGTGTTACATGAGAAGAGGCTCTCTTCACAGCAATGTGGATTAAATGGCCTGAATCTCTTTGGTTCAGAAAAATAATCAAGTTTCAATTTGAATAGAATTTTCCTTTTTATAAAGGCATTTAAAAATTATACAAAGATATTCCTGAGCTGAAATCCACAAAAAGGTATATGATAATCAATCTGGTAGTCTTTAATATGCCACAAAGTGTTGTTTGCCAAAAGTTTTTTTTAAATGACTGATGATCCTTTTATAATAGAGGGACATTTAGAATGGAAATACTGATATGCTGGTAGTTTGTAGTGTTCCTTTTTTTCTGACTGTCCACTGCCAAACCTCTGACCCTAAAACTGTTAATCATCCTTGCTTGTCAGTGGTATAATTACAATTCCTATCCCCTCCTCCAGCTCTTCAGTTTATTAACAATAGCAGTTGTTAAATGCCACATGTAAGTGAAGGAGCCAGATTAATTTTTCAGCCTTCATTTCAGTGGATGGAGCTCTCATATTCCTCTCCTTTGTCTGCGAACAAGACTGATGAAGGCTTTTAGGAACATAAACAGAGACTGACATCATTTTGTGTTATCGATTTGGAGGTTTCAGTTTCAGCTGTAGTTTGTGAATGAGTACTGGGAAGATTTCTTCAGAAGAAGGATGAAGGAAAGATGAAGGAAGGAACAGTTTAAACCTTACATAGATCAGTGTGGAGCATATGGTTTAGGTGATACCAGAATGAATCCCAAGGATAACAGTCCACGAAATCTCAGTATTGCAGTACCGAGGAAGGGCATTATTTTAACTTAAGGTTTTACATTATTTGCTTTTGGGAGCCCAGAGGAGATGTGACAAATGTCAGAGTGATTGTGTAACTGGTTTAAGAGAACATTTTATGAGGAGACTGTGTGACCAACTCTTGTTTGTGTGCCTTGATGCAGTAATTTGATTTGCATAGAAGGCTAAAGTCACATTGTTTTCCAGACTTCTTAACTAGATAGGCTTTTAGAAGCCATCACTGACTGAACCTGGGCTTCCCTATTTGTAATGTGAGCATTAAAGGAATGCTTGTTTTTTATATTTGACTGTATTGCTGCAGGAGTTTTTTACATGAATAACAGAAATGAAAAGGGGCATAATATCTACCATTTTTCACACTGCAGAGATCCAGGACAAGAGTGCACCAATTAACATAAATTGGAAGGGGAGTGAATTTGTTTTCCCCTCATTTTGGCATGTTTGCAGTTCTAACTTGCATGTGAACATAGTTGAGATATCAGTGGTTACTAACTTGGTTGTCTGGTAGTTATACAGATCTGTTTCTGGAAAGGGACATGACCTTTATTATCTCTTAATACACTTCATATGAAGCTGCCTCTGAAGATGAATTGGTGCAGAATGTAGCAGCCAGACTGCTTGGAAATCAAACCCAATTTTGTTGGATAACATTGATTTCAAAGTCACTGCATTTGTTGCCAATGTGCTCCTAAACCCAGTTCAGAATGCCTGGTTGCTACCCTTGTTTTTATATGGTATAACTACAGATTTAGTTACTTTTTCCTAAGGACTTTTCATTTGTTCCAAATAAATTTCATTTTGTTTTCAGCCTATTTTTTAATTATCAAGATCATTTAGGATGATTTTTCCACCTCCTATTGTTTGTGTCATTTTTAAATTTGAATGCACATTCTATCTATCTTGCCATCCAAGCCATTAATATATTCAAGTGTAAAGGGCTGAGGATTGAATCGTGGGATGTCACTCTTTCTTTCTCCACTTTGACAGAGAATCTGAGCATTTTAGTTATGACTTTTGAGCCATCCAGCCCATTCCAGAATATCATGAAGTACTTTGCCAGACATTTGGTTGAGATGAAAATACTGTATATTAAGACCATAGCATTCCTTTAGTTTATTAAGAAAGTTACTGAATCAGAAAACTAGATGATCTTCGTTTGGTAAGACTTGTTCTTGAAAAATATGATTTTAGGAATTTGAACTTTACAGGAATTCAAATGGGTATTCTCTTGATCACGTCACTCTTACTTTCAATGACATTCAATGCAACCGCTTCATTTTGCTATATTCAACTTTATGGTAGAACACAAATCTTACTAGAAAATACTGAATAAAAATAGGAATTGAATGCTCTTTATTTCTGTCTTAGTATTTTCCTGTATTTATTGTGCAATTGGTACACTGACCTTTTATCTTCCTTTTAAGAAATGACTATGTAGGGGGGAAAACTGTTGTTATTCTTAATATCCTTTAACCAGCTTAGATGATTTTAAGCTTTAGTCTTTTTGATACCATATTTGCAATTCCAATCTAACAATATGTGTTCCTCAGTGGTGATTTATTCAATGGTAAAGAGAACCATTTTATGTTATTGGCAGAACATCACAAAAGTTTGTGCAATATCGCTAGATTTTTTCCCCAGTTGTTTTCTGTCTTGCTGGAATGACATTTTTTTAGGCCTTCTTACTTTAGGAAACACCTCACTTCCCATCTTCAATTCATTTTCTTATTGGTTTCTTTTGCTATAGGAAATTATTTTAACATTAAACATCTGACTTTACATATTAAAATCCACCTTTTATGAAGTTCAAAATATGGATTTAATTGCACTTGGCTGGGGTGTGTGTGTGTGTGTGTGTGTATAGAAAAACCCTCCTGAATTATGTAGTCACTTTCCCCCAAGGTTTGTGATCCTCATTTTTTTAATGATAGTAACCCTGTGAGGTAGATTAGGCTGAGACCCACTAAATTATATTTGTAAAGTCATATTTCTTTTCCTATACTAAGAGTTCAAATTCACTTTATTTTTCCATAAAGATACAATGGATTAGACTTCTGTTCTTATCTCAAATTGCATTTTGGATTTTCTGATACAGATACGCTGAACTGTTCATTTTTGCTGAGTTATCATCAGGACCTGATTCAATGTGTCATCTAATGATCAAAGAAACTACTAGTGGAAATTAATTCTGAAAGATGGGCATATGACACACATAATTAACATAATTTATATGCACATTGAAAATCCAGGCTGCAGTTAATGTGTCTTTTACTCTCTGTGTATTAATATTAACATACAATATTCAGACTCGTTATTTCTAATAGGAAACATCTTGTACTGGTTCTCTAAAACAATAACTGAATGTTGAAAGTTAGTGAGAGAATGTAGGGAAAATAGGGATGATATTTATTTTGCTGGCAGGCCTACACTCACTTTTTAAAAATTCTTGCATGTTTAGGTTTCTTTACTACTAGAACCAGAATTAAAGTTGGAAATAATAGAAACCTCCAACAGCTTTATATAATGGCCATCTCTTGTTTAACCAGCATAAGTAATCACATTTATAGTGAAAGAGGATGTTCTTTTGATTCAGGATACTAATTGTAGGAAGCTGGCAACCTAATATTTTCTGAATACATGGAGCAAATCTGTTGCCTTATTTGTATGAGTGTCTCTTATTAAGCATACCATTTTATTAGTCAATGTGGAGTAATGTATTTTATGGATGGTTCTTCTGCAACATGCAAGAGAATACTCTATCTTCTATGTTTATGTGTTGAAAGACAAGATCCTAGTTCTTGTACCTTTGCCTCTCACACCAAATTACACGAACCAATTAAATGACAGACCATCCTGTTCTCTAACTATATAGTTAACATGTAAAACTGGAGCTGCCAATTCAGAGACACATCATATTCTAATTTTCAGCTCCAGATATGGGGGTATGCAGGATGCAACTGAGCATATATCAGTTGGGTAATTGGGATTTTGGAAATATGTGTGTGTGTGTGTGTGTGTGTGTGTGTGGTGGTGAGGACTGCTAGCCGTCCTATTAATGTTTTTATTGAGAGGTAAATTGGCTAGTTGCATAGTTCTATGCATGGAATAGCCTAAATATTGTATATAAGACAGAAGCCAAATAATTTAACAATTGTTTGCAGTCGCTAAATGTTTTAATTACATCAATTATGTTTTAATTAATTAATTATGTTTTAATTTAATAGCTAATATTAATTAGCTATTCTGTTTTAATAGCTCTTTCTCTATATGGTTAGAAATGAAGAAAGTATAAAAAGCTGCAGCTCTCGATCCATTGGCCAAAGTGGGAATTCTAGTTCAACTTATTCTGGGGAGTGCCAATTTAGGAAAAGTGGGTTGTGTTAAAAATGTGGAGTGGCAAGTTGTTGCAGCCTTCCCTTTCTTTGTTAAAGTAATCGTGAGGAGTTTAAGCAGAGTATGTGGATGAGAACAAAGAAGAACCAAGATTGTCAACCATTTTAATTTCCAGTGCAAAATAGAAAGGAATACACGATAGCCATAATTTATTTTTCCTTGAGCATTGTACTGTCCACTGGAGTAATATGAAACTATCAGAATTTGCCAGTTAAGATGAATGATGTTGAATATCAATGGTGACATAATTCAACATGCTACAGTTTTTTTCAAATATCCTGTCAGAGTTATTAACTGACTCACCAACTATGCTTGTTAGAACACCAGCCTCAAAGTGTTTCCACATTTTACAGTAGAAGTTCGTGTGATATTATTTAAGAAACTATTTGAAGAAGGCGAGCTTCAGTTCACAATGTATCTCTGCACTTTTTCCTCCCAGACGAGCCCATCTCCGCCTGTGTCTAGAACGCTTAAAAGTTCTGATCCCACTAGGACCCGACTCCACCAGACACACAACCCTTGGGCTGCTTAACAAAGCCAAAGCACATATTAAGGTAAGAGCATCGGTTTTCATTTATAATAATGTTTCAGTTACCCAATAGCCATAATTGAAGATAAATTATCCTCCTCAAAGGGTTCATGTCATGATATTGGTGTAGTGTCTTTAAAAGAATGTCCCAGCTTTTTTGTGGCACTATTTTGCTCAGTAAATTTGCAGAATTTGTTTGCCATGAGGAAGTTTAACATAGAAATTATAGAAATTTGAAGTCTGGTATAGAAATAATTGACCTAACTTCGGCATATAGTTGCTTAAATATCTTTTAAATATCAACAAATTTTTTAAAACTCCAGAATACTACAGTTTCACAAAATACAATTAAGAAATATTAGCAGGAATTTATTTTGTATAATTGGTAGTATAAATTGGCATTGAGCTTCATCTAAAAAGTATTTTCTGTGAATATTGTTTGTTGAGATAACGTTTGTATAGATAGACCAAGTGGGTCTATCTATGGCATATCTATCAAGATAATTCCTAAGTTAAATGAAGTTTTATTTCTCTGTTTCCCTCCTAAACTGATTCGGGCATCTGACAAATACAGACTAGGATCTGAAGTGTTACGTTCTTCATTGGTGTTATTCATGATTTTATGATCATAGATTAATTTTTTATATTTTTAAATCCAAAAGATAGAATGGCAATAGCATTATCCAGAAACTATTAATCCCAGATATATTGTACAGTACCATTGTGAAACACTAATAAAAGCAAAATGCTGTGGCTGAAATCATATAAATCATGCTATATAAGAGTTCTATCATGCCTTAATGATTGGTAGATTTCCTGAAAATATTATTAGATGACTAGCAATCATCTAATGTTGTACCAGTTTTCTTCAGCTTACTAATGTTACTGTATGCAGTATAATTAGAGGGCACAAGCTTAGGAAAGCCATGTGCTTTTAGGTTATACTTACTAGTGAAACATAAAGGAACATAAACTAAACCACACGGAGCCTCATCAGAAAGTCAGTTATTCAGAACATAGCGTTCTCTGCACAGCTCTATGAACCAGTGAGCAGAGGCCACACATATCAGGAAGAAACTATTAATGACCAAGTGTAAGCAGCATGCGTTAGTTATTCAAATCTATATATTCTCTTTGCATTCTATTTGCAATGTATGGGAACTGCATTTGGAAAACAAATACAGCACCTAATAACAAACAAAAAAGAAAGAAATTTATTTAAAAAGAGCACAGCAAGTGCCCTGACTACAGTGTTTCTGACCCTTTCCTGATTTTTTTTTAAAAAAGAGAGTAGTGCCAGGCTCACAGGGATCAGGGTGTGCTTAAAAACTTTGGAACAGCTCAGGCTTAGCAGGGAGGGAAACCCAGCTTACTTAAATGGATGGCATTAGCCTGAGATGACTTGGAGTTATGCAACTTGTTGGCCATCAAGAAACCCTGTGCATTGGCCTGGTAAGATTTCCCAGCTGTGATGAAAGGAGTCTGCAGTAGATTACATAAATGACTGGTCAAATGGGGAACTGCTTCAGAGAAACAGCTGATAAATTAAGTGGCGAAGGTACATAGGCTTCTTTACTTGTGATGCCTATTATCTGAATAGTGATGGAAAGAACTAATTATGCTCTATTTGATCCTCTCCGTTTCATGACTGTAAGACTGGACTGAGAAGCAAAATGATTCTTTTTGCAGGGAGTAAGGACTCTAGTTTTCCTGACTTGCAAGGATGGCATTTAAGAACACATATCTGACACATAATTACACAGCAACACATTATTATGTGGTATGTCATTCACACTCCTCATCCCTGATCCGCCAAAGTATATTTCCAATTTTCTCTGTAATTGTAAACATCACCACTTACCTTCTGACAAAGCTATCAGAATAATATCCAAAGAGAATATTAGTAAATAAAAAAAAATGCTGGGGAAATCCAGACAATGAAAAGCAATCTTTTATCATGGCAGAAACTTGAAGAAGCCGACAGGAGAAGCCAGCATCAGCTTGAGAACCTGGAAAGAGAGCAGAGGTTCCTAAAGCGACGACTGGAGCAGTTGCAAAGCCCTCAGGATATCGAGCGAATACGAATGGACAGCACTGGATCAACCATGTCCTCAGATCGCTCTGATTCAGAGCGAGGTCAGTATTTGATCTCTCCATATGTTGGTTAAAGACACAACATGTTTAGCTTTCTTTGCTCCACACAGTTTCTTTGCTTCAACCTCTGGGTAATCGTGATTTCATTCAGATTGCAAGATCATGCCCTGAATGAGGCACGACTGGAGTGAGTCTTGTTTGGAAGCATATGTCATCTAAAATTTACCCAGGTGCTTAGAAGACCTTAATATCCCTTTTAAATTTAGCAGGTCTTAAAGCTGTTTAATTTTGGTCTCTATC
This sequence comes from Pareas carinatus, assembly GCA_032468095.1. NCBI lineage: Eukaryota > Metazoa > Chordata > Lepidosauria > Squamata > Pareidae > Pareas > Pareas carinatus. The sequence continues at coordinate 96,650 of JANHFO010003196.1, forward strand.
TAAAATAGTGTATTTTGATATTTTTTGGCCATTTGGGTTGAATTCAAATAAGTACCAGCAACTTCCAGGTCTACAATATACCTACTTAGAATAATTTAATCTTATGTACTGTATTTCTTAAGTAAAAGGGCTTTTTCTGTATCTATACCTGATTAAAAATGTATGTGGTACACCTGCAATGGACAACTATCTGACAAAGTGCTTATACTTTGAAACATTATCACGTGGTTAATTGTCATTTGTACTCATTGTACATTTAATCCTCCAAATTTGCCAAGATATAAATTCAATTCTCTTGATTAGTTATAAAGCAACACTAATGATATTCTAGCAGAGCTGTCAAATTAATATGTAGTAGAAACTTATGTGGATAGAGTTTATTTTCTCATGATACTATCATGAATTTTTGACAGGAAAGGCATAAATACCAAGACATCAAAAGATTATTTGCACATCATCCAGAAACAGCTTTCACTAGAAGGATGAGACTGATATAAATACAATTATCTTTAACTCTACTTAGGCATTCAAATTAATGAGTGCTTCTGGTGAACATAGCACCTATCAAAAGCTATTCAAATCAATGGCATATCCTCAAGATATTCATGCAAATAGGCAAATGTTTGTAGGAGAAAACATTTGTGTGTGGATTCTGCATTGACAAAAAATGTGGTAGTGACTTTTATGAAACAAAGTGCTCATAATTCTATATGCAGAGATTTTTCCTTACTATGAATGCACTGAGAGGATTGGGGTGAGGAGAGAACTTATTCTGAAGTTTTACATGTGTAGAGGTTTTTTTACTTTTTCTTTCTCGTAGCTTAACAATTATTTATTGGAATTCTTGCTTTATGAAATTGGGTTAATAAAATATCTTTCTTTTAGGCAGTATGCTCATACTGATATAATAGGGAAGGGAGAGGTCATGATATCCCTCTTAGAATATTTGGTTTTAACATTGATTTACATGTTTTTCTCAGAAAGACATGTTGCTACTACTACTTAGATGAATGTGTGATTCAAGAATTAAATGCATTTTTAGTAGATGTTTCCGCTTGAAGTTTTTGTTAACTTCTGAGTGTGTTGAGGCACCATGCTGGATAAACCAAAAGGATGTGGGGTGTGTTTTTTTTACATGGCATACATTTGGGCTTACCTGGGTCCAGATGCCACTGCATTTTTGCAGATTTTTTCAAGGCCATCTGCCTTAGCCACCTTAAAAACATTTTTTAAAATCTGCTCAAAATATTTCTAATTACTTTGAGCAACTGATAAATTGATACTTGGGCGTGTAGTCATTCTTCTCTCTTGGTCTAAAAACCCCTGGGATCCAGGGATATCTTTGAGAGAGCTGGACTGCTGCATCAACAGAGGCTAAAGCTATACTGGAATAAAAAAACTCAGTTAATCAAGAGAATTTAGGCAACACTACCCTTCCTGTTTCATAAACAATCTCAATGATCCATTATTATATGAAACTTACCTATCTTGGATATGTAGTAACACTCCTTAATGTAAACTGAGAATTCTGTTCAGGGTGTATGTGAGAGAGAAATGTCTATTCATGTATAGAATATTGAATTAGTATCTATCAATTTAATTCAAAGCACTGTGACTAGATATAAATATTGAATTAGCAGTCAAGATACCTGGCTATTAATACAAATTGTAAAAATGAGCATAGTCCAATGTCTTGTAATTCTTTCAAAATTCCGATCAATATCACAAAGTAGTTCTCTCTCTCTTCGTTTTCTCAAAAATCTCATCATGCAACTTTACAATAAAGCATCACGATGTGGCTGGAATGAATCTAGATTCTTCAGGCAGGGATAGTCTTAAATAAACTTGCACTGATACTAACTTGAGGCTCTTTTTTTTCCCCAGAAGAAATTGAAGTGGATGTGGAAAGCACAGAGTTCTCCCATGGAGACGTGGATGATATCAGCACAACCAGTACAAGTGACATTGATGATCACAGCAGCTTGCAGAGCATTGGGAGTGATGAGGGTTACTCCAGCGCTAGTGTCAAGCTCTCCTTCACTTCCTAGAGCCTGGTGCTAGAGCAGAGCAACTGGTTTCTTTGGGGCAACTGAGTTTCATATGACAGAGCTCTTAAGATACAGTATTTTTCTTACCCAACCCGCCCTTCAACAGCTAAGCTTGGACAGACACAACTTTAGAATAGCTCCATGGGTCCATGGAAGAGTGGGGACCTAGCAGGGGAACCAATTAGTCTTTATTTGACCATAGCTCCAAATTTTTGACTTAGTGCAAAACTTCAGTTAATTTCAAATCCAAGACACCATTCCAGTTACATAGAGCTGGACGGAGATTTTCCCATCAGCAATGGATACCTATATTGAAAGATTGATTGGATGGAAAACTTTGTCTGTTCAGGTGCTTGCTTTTTAATTTGTCACAATTTCCCCCCCTCATATGTTCAAATTTAACAAACTTGTTATAAGACCCTTGTGGTGCTAATAATAATATAAAGTATGTCCTATATCAGTGATAATCTAGCATATCTGGGATAGTTGTGTTGGTCCCAAATGATGGGATAAAGTAGCCAAGGTGATATAGTTCATTGGATGAACCACTTCCAATGCATTTGCACAATACTTCAAAGTTTTGTTTCTTTTAAAAAAGCTACATTTTAAATTTCTTTGAATTCCATCAATGAATTTTTCCCCCTTTAATATAACTAAACAGTTAAATAGTTTTCCTGTAGCCTCACCAGCAAAAGTTAGTCCAGTTAGCATCTTTTATTAACTAGGTATATCTCCAGCCATCTTTGATCATTATCATCTGAGAAATGTAATAATAGCAAGATGCTCTGCTTATACCTTGAGAGGTGCTGCAAATCTGAAGCATTTCCCAATTCAGCTCAACGTTTCAGCTGGACATGGTTTCAAGGCAAGAAACCTGGGCTGTATGATTTTACCACTAGATTTTTGAGTTGTAGCAGGCCACCCACAGGTGCAACCATGCTCTGGATTCAATGAATGAGCTAGAATGACTCCTCTGATAACAGAGGGTGATAGACCAGCCTGTAAAACAAGTGATGATGTGCAGAAAAGACACTGTCTCCATTCTGAGCCACAATTACCTATTTTTTTTTCTTTTGCAAATTATTTTGATAAACATTTGTGGAAGCTGTTTGGGTGAGATAACCTATACATGACAATGTATTTTTAAATCTCCTAGGCATGATCCTGCAAATCTCTTTTATAATTAACACCAATGGAAAGGGACTTGTTTTTCTGCTGCCATGCACAAGGGGGACAGGGACTCTTCTTGGTTTTATGGCTCCTCTTTTTGGATTCCCTTTGTAGACTTTGGCACCTGGATTCATAATATAATCTTGGATCCATAGCTAAGAAGCATCTCAACTTAACACTCTGCTAGGTTGATTCCAATTTCTCCTGAGCAGAAACTGTGGTTGTTTTGCAGTTAATGAATAAGATTGTATCCAATGTTTTTATCATTGTTTTTATTTTGAACTTTCTAATCTGCACTTTGAGGTCTTTGCTTTTCTTTAAGCTTTTTAACCACAGAGATACTTATTACTGTTCCTTTACCAAGTTTAAACTTTATTCTTTTATTTTGAAACTTCATTTATGACACTTATTTGAGGATTTTGTTTGGGGCTGGGGTAGTAATTTGCCTGTCCCCCAATTACTAAGGGAAAAAATGAAAAGTAAAAAAAATGCTTTATAAACTCATAACTTATTGCTGATTATAATTACTGGTTAATTTCAGTCCTGTATCTTTAATTTTATTGTTTAGATAGGACTGGGTGACAAAAATAAAACAAAATAACCTCATTTAGCAGTACAGTGGAATTGTGTTTAAATGTTAGCATATGTTTCTGCTTAATAGTAGCACTTTAATATCATTAAACATTTCTGTATCTGAAATACGTTTGTTCTGCCATGTTGGTCACTCATGAGACTTTAGAATACTCATGTTGTTTGTGCCTGAAAAAAACCCTTCCATTGGCCATGTGATTAGATACCCCAAATGACTTCTCCTGTAGATCTTGTCTCAGTACTGTTATGTTGTGTGATTTAACCCCAATGTGTTAGGCATTTACCCCAGAGCTATTATTATATTGTATAACGTACCACTTTAGGACCTGTGTCATGTACTAGAGACATCATGCTGCCAGGTTTTATAGTGTGTTCATAGCTGGGGTTTTAATTCTTATGTTCATTAAAATCTGGTTGCAGTTACACATTTCTCCTATGGAACTAAAACTAAGTAATACCAGTTTATAGGGTAACCTCTCCCTCTAGTGGCTGAAATAGGAATTGTTAGTTTTAGTTAATGGGTATAGATTTCAATAACTTTTTTTTAATTCTTAGGCCTATTTATATGGCTAGTATCTTAGTGCAATTTGTTGGGATTACAAGAATGATCACTGAAAACTCAAATGAGCTGTCAGTCTTAATCTATGATTTCTTATACCACCAAAATAAACTTGTTTCTGTGAACTGTTGCAGAAACTTACTTAAAAATGTATTTTCTCTAAGCCAAAAGGCCTGACTTCAAATTCTAATGCTGTCTTCACCAGCCCACTGAGTCTTAAGTGTGTTGGAACTAGAAAGGCAGGGCTAGATAATCGGTTCCAACACACTATCAATACAGGAAACAGGCAGGAACCTGATTGGAGATAGTGGCTTGCGTGAGAAAATAATTTCAGGAAGAAAGGCTGAAGAAACAGCCATGCACAGCTTTTGTTAACACTATCTTAAATTAGGATTATGTAAATGTGATTCTGCACCAATTTGTTCCCAATAAAGTATGTGGAGTCCCAACCAAAAAACATTTAATCGTTTACCTTATGCTATAGCCTTTGATGTGAGCATTTGCCTTGATAAATAAGAAATTATAATCAGGATAGACATCTTTGGAGATAGTACTCTTTCCATTTTACAAAGTGGAAAAAAGTTACATCATTTATTGAGTAGAGTGTACTGCAGCCAGCCTGTCATAATCTATTGTGAGGACATAATATATAATTTCCATAAATGTGAAACCATGTCCTTCATTATCCTTTTACATTTTGGGATGTTATACTTGTTCCTCACTTTCAATTCACAACCTTGCATTTTATTTTTTCTACCATACAAATATTGGATTCTGGTTTGGAATATAATCCTATGCAAGTTTACTTAGAGGTAAATCCCACCATGTTCCATGGGACTTACTCCCATTTGTATCTGCATTAATTTAAGCCTTTGATTCAGATGTGAGGTTGTATACACTTTTGCATTTAAAGTGCAGGGTAATTTTTTATATAATGGAAGTGGTTGTATCAGCATCCAAGCAGGGAAGTCTGAGGCAAAACATATTTATCTGCTTTGGAAAATCTCTTCTGAAGGTGGCATTAGCTTTGGAAGGGAAAAAAAATGCTGCCAGTTCAAAATCATCTATGCATCTTGATGTTAGCCACCAGAAAAAGGCTAAATAAGAAATGCTATTCTCTTACATGTTAATTATACTTTTATAATAAGCAATTCAGAGCCATTCTAGTATGATCTGAAAGTCACATTCACTGATACATCATTCCAGACCTGTGCCCTTATCTTCTACTTGGCAATACTATTGTGTATAATAAGAATGATTCTGTATTTTAATAGGGAAGAAACTGATGCAAGAGGGCATTTATACTTGTTACATTCAAAAGGAAAACCAGGATTCCTATAAAGTTATGAAATTCACTTATGGCAAGTAAAATTGTTGTCCATATGGCTTATACTGCTTCAGGCTGAGATGTTTTGTATTTCCTAGTTCTACTAAGTGAAAATATCCAAAACTGAAACAGAATTTATATACATTTTATTTAAGTATATATATATTGGATGTTTTTATGGACTATTTGGAAAAGTGTCCACTGTATTCAAATTTACATCATTTGTGTCAATTTATGTGAATAGCATTTGCAGTAAAACTTCAGTTTATTAGATAAACCATAAAGTCCAAATGAAAAATTTGTCTGTTACTTCAAAGGTCAGTCAAAAGATTTACTATGTAATGCAGGCTATTGGGTACTTTTTCCTCCATGGTATCTTTGATCAAACTAGTGGGCTAAATTTAAATTTAAAAAAAGTTTTGAATGCTAAATTCTAGGATATTGTACCTTGTTTTACCAACAAGTTTAATTATTTAAAAGTCCCGATTTTTAAAAGCCTGAAACCTATCTTGTTTACTTTATTTTTTTCTCTTTAGTCTCCTTGTACAGTTGAGCATATACCAAAAAAGTGGAAATAGGGCTGTATACTTATGTGAAATAAAAGAAGCAAAGACAAGAAAGTAAAAGCTTCAGAAAGCAGAAATATTTGGTATAAGTTTAACAGGTCAAGACTTTTTAGGAGCGTTATTAAACAGACTTAGCTAGAAGCAATAGTTAAGTCACTTTTCATTCAGACATATCCATTCTGTTTGTCTAGCTCTCTCTGTTACTGGTAGTTGGTAGTTCTTGCCTTATGACTATTTATTTAATGACCAAGCAAAATTACAATGGCATTGAAAAAAGTGACTTACACCTGGTTCTCACACTTACCATTGCAGCGTTCATAGTCATGTGATCAAAATTTGGGCACTTGGCAACAGGCACGTATTAGGATAGCTATAGCATTCTGAAGTCATGTGCAAAGTCTGTTCCCAATTGTGGTTGTAAGTTGAGGACTATGTGTTCTACATCAGATGGTAAATATAACATCCAACAGTATCCAAATTATAAAAAAATAATTCAGAAGTTTATTTTCTTGTGTACACTATCTGAAATTTCCTTACAGAAAAGGAATATCGAAAAAAGATTTGTCAGCATTACTGGCAATTTTTTTTTCTTTGCAGCTGTTTTACTAAGAAGCATCTTGATTGTATTGTTCAGCTGATCAAATCAGAAAACATATAAAGAATGCTTAAGAAATTCTAAAGATCCCATAAAAGTGCACAGCTTTTCAAAACTATCAAACACACAAATACAGTATACTTAAATAGTTCTAGATAATATCACTTGGAAGTACCTTACTTTATTATGTAAATACTTCCTTGTGCTTCAGATATTGCTATCATCTTTAATATTTTTCCCTATCCTGCAGTAACAAGTACTACAATACAGTATTTAATGTTTTGAAAGGTGCATGTAGGAATTTAACACTGCAAACAGTAAATCTTGTCTGCGAAAGAAACAGAAGTTTGTATCTCAGAGTCAGTTCATGTTAGCACTGGACAAAGTAACTAAAAAAATACACAGATCAATTTTTTAAGATATGAGCCAATGGTTCTGTCTCTAGAAGCCTTCAAAAATAATAATTTCTATCCTGTGGTATGCTAAAGTTTGAATTTAATAACAACTGAAGAAATAGTCTGGCAGGGTTTTCTAGTGGTTGTTGCTATGAGTCTACAGCATGCACTGATCAGTTCACTATTTTATTTAGGGCATCTATAAATATTGAAACAAGGCAAATTAAGACCAACGTTGTAAGAACCTATGACTTCAAAGAACTTGAACATCCTTAGCTCTAAACACTGTATCTATACTTTATTTCTAGCTGCAAAACTCCAAATATAATGAACCCTAAAAAATAAAGTCATAGAAGAACAAAATTACCCCCCCCCAAGGAACTTCATTAGGATACTTCCTAATAGAACTTAAATGCACATACCAAACAAGTCAGGAAGGAGAAAGCCAATTTACTAAATCCAATACTACCAATTTCAGCTTTTTTATTATGGGAGAGTATACCAAACTGCCATTGGTCGTAATGAGTATATATGCAGGCATATTTTTTTCTCCGTAGTAGCTTGCTGGCTGTTTTAAATTGCTTATTAAGCTTCATTTGAAGTACATTTCAAGTGAATGCAAGCTAGCATCTTGTATGTATAAAGTACAATAAATGTAATTCAAATAAATAGCAAGATAGTTATTTTTACAGACAAAACTACTCTGGCAGTGCTGACAGTGCTTTTATTGAAATTAGTTGGTGCACAATTCTGCACTTGCTGAGTGACATGCTGCTTGCATTAACTTGCTTTTTTAAATCACAATTGCTAGAAATTACTTTCCATGTATTCTTTTCCTCAACCACTACACCAGCTAGATCTTGGATTTGTAAAGATTATTCTTACTAAGCTGAAGTGTATAACCCTGCTTGTGATGTTCAAACCTACTCATAGCAAAGGATATAATTCTAGGATAACATCTTAGTTTGAAAACCTCAACATATTTTCTTGATTCCTAGTTAAAAAAAAGCTTTTTACTGTTTTGTTACTTAAAAGAAACAAGCTAAATGAAATTGCAATGTAATTTTATTAGCATTTAAGTTTGCATCTATCATGAAGAAAGTAAATACAATGCAGGACTTTAAATCTAATGCACTCATTTTACCTTCTGTGTTAGCCAGTATCTAATGCAAAATTAAGGGTTGTGCCACTATAATGTTACTCAGATATGTATGAGAGAAGAAAAAAATCAGGAAATTTTTCAGTTTTTACTAAATTATGAAATTCTTTTACAATCTTTAAAGGGGGAAATCACACGGTGCTATGATTCTACATAGTTACTATGATATTGCACTAATCTAAGGATACAATTCCAATCCTAAACAAATGTATCCTGAACAAATACTATATATTTTGACCACATATGAACTTCAAGCTCACTTTTAAGGAGTCTTCTATTACTATTTCAATACGTTTGAACTTGCCTGAACTATGGCAGTTATATATTGACTCAATAGCGAACTGGTACTTTTTGAGAAGCTACAAAACATCCCAATAAATCTCTAATATACAGATTGACCAGCGCTAGTCTATAAAACAATATCGAAATGCTGATTGCATCTCTCTATCTGTAATAGTGCAGGGATGGTGCTGACAACGTTGTTGCATTTTCATCATTGTAAACACAATTCTTTTGTTTGTGGCCATCTATATTAACTTGTTTAAATATATAAATAAATTTTATGACATTTTATTTCAAATAAGTTT
>JANHFO010003196.1:124025-135625 GCA_032468095.1 Pareas carinatus
ATTTTAATTGCTGCCTGTAAGCCGCCCTGAGTCCCCTTGGGGAGAAGGGCGGGATATAAATATAAAATAAATAAATACATTAAAGCAGAAAATATTCCTTCATTCTAATCTGTGGTATAGTTTGTATAGTTATTGATCAAAAGAGACTACTCTGCCTTAGGTATTAATACACTAATACTGCCTATCTGGTTATATGACTAATAAAGGAGTTTCTTCCCACAGAGCTACTGATGACCAATTTGTACATCTAAAAGGAACAAAGATAATACAGGCCATGTTCATCTGAAAGAAGTCACTCCCAGGAATGAGTCAGAGTTTGTGATATTTAACAATAGGAATAAGAAAATGGGCAGGATTTTTTCTAAAGCAACAGAGCAGAAGAAAAATGGAATTATTTTGTATTTACAGTATCAGTTTCTGCCACCTTATATAAACATTCTCTTTGTGTGCATGCATCTATTCACATTTATATCTCTATATACCTTCAGTGAACAACATGTCCAACCACTGAAAATAATTAATAAAAATAACTGGCATGGCCAGTTTCATTGTAACAATTAGATCAAACATGCAGTATTTTTTTCTGTAGACACTAGATTTTTATTAACAAAATACTCTTTAAAAATCAATTGACTCATCTCTCTTTTATTATTGTTTGAGATGGTTATGAAGCTTAGTGAAATCAATCACAGATATGAATCCTGGAAAAAGATTGGATTTTGTGAGTTGATAACTGAAAGTGAATGATAAACATTGTTTAAATGTAAACAATTGTGGAAAACATAAAATTATTCTTTACTGTTCAGTAAATATTTGTAGAAGAACTAGTTGAGAACAAAATATTGATTGGGATACTATAACGGTAGTCTTTTCCATCCCAGATACTTCTGTATATTTACATTGCATGTATACATTTTAGAGAGCCATAAAACATACTAAGAATGAATTTGAACACTTGAAAAAAGAGGAATTTCTCTGTTGGCCTTATATTCCTTTGTTTTTCTAACACTATTGCTAAATCTGTGAGATTGTTATGAAAAAATGAAAAATTTGATGACCACCATAGGTCATTCGGATTTAGGTTAATATTCCCAACAAACTTGCTCAATTATAAGATCAGCATCTGCTGTCTGAGACTAGATGGCCTTTTTTTTAACTTGGGTATGGCCCAAATGGGACCTCTTTATATATTGGCAAAAACTCTCCATTCAACCACCAGATCTAAAATGTTATAAATGCCAAGTTAAAACATTTTTCCACTGATGTTTTAGGACATTTGTCAGACTGGACTCAGTTTTATCAGGAAAGAACGACCCTTACTCCATTCTAGGTAAATAAGGTAATTTCACAAATGAAATGAGTAACAGTGAAGCGAAGCAAGCTCTGGCAAATTCTGCGCAAATGATACAGGTTGAAGGCAACTACCCCGCCCTCTGATCCACCCCTGGCCAATCAGGAATGCATCCGTTGTTTTGGGAATCAGAATGGAACGGTTATGAAGAAACAAAACATCTGGCAGTCATCCTTGAACAGGAGATAGCAGTCCTCTGTCCCACGGACCAGCCTGTATTCCAAGAAAGGCCCATCATTCCCCCCTAGCACAAGCAAATCCCATGTGAAATAACATTGCAACTCCACAACCTTCCAGCATGCATCCCAGCACAGATTCCCACTCCCACCCCCCCGTTTCATGGCAGCGCAGGAACAAACTAAGCAAAGCAAAGGTGACAGCCGCTGATAACATTATTATACTATACGATTTTCAATTTCACATAGGACAATGTTTGAATCCCTTTGATGTGTCTTTCTGAAGGTCATCTTCTAATTTCAGTTACTCAAACAATGTCAAGCTAAACATCTCAAACCAAGGAAAAACATTATAGTTTTTCAATGTACTCGAATACTTGACTAAATAATGTAATACCACTGTATCTTCATTTCTTTACCAAACTTACGGTATTTGACTAATCTGTGAAAGATCAATTAAGACTTTTAGAGTCAATATGTATGATCTTTATGCTGAATTACCTTCTGGTCCATATACTGATTCTCCATATGGGAGAATAGCTGGGAATATTCTAATTTTCTGATTAGAATCTAAAATTTATTTTTCAGAACTATCAGAACTATTGCTATCAAAATAGCAATAAGCTTGAAACTATTTTGTTTCACTGTGGCATTCATCATTTGTGTCAGTAGACAAGCTGTCTTCTTCCACTGGCCTGTTGACTTCCACAGTGCAAGCCGCTCTGATGTGATCCGTGTGCAGAGAGTACATTTCTCTGCAATCTCCAGGCAAGTGATTGGCGATTGGCATACCCTGGATTAATATAGCTCAAGGGTTTGGGAGCTACATGACTCCTAATCATTTTGACTTCAGAAGCATATAATTTTTCAGCAAGATCAGATAAATCTCGGTCCAGAAGAAATTGAGGGTGTTACAGCCATGACTAATTCACTGCGCAGTGACTCACCCGGTGATACATTATCAGAAACCTCCCTGACCAACTAGCATTTTTGTAACACACTATTTTAAAAAATCCAATCTGATTGAATCCCAGAATTTATTTCTCTCCTGGGAGTTGCATGAATCAGTAGGTTTCATGCATATATATCTACATGTTGGATGGTATTTCCTCACCTCACCACTGTTTCCATTTTTTACTCTCAAGTCTGAATCTCATAAGCACTGATGTGCATATTTTTAATATACAGATGGTAAAATCTCACATTTTCCTCAAGTGGTTTGGAAAATGTTTGAGTCTCAGCAATTCCTTATAAAATCAACACTTTGAATGTGGTAATAAATACTGAATATTGTAGATATCTTTCAAATAGGCTCAAAGCTAATTATAATGACAATAACAAAAAACCCTGGCTATCCTTTCATTTCAGGGACATGGCCCTCCTGAAGCTGCTGAGTGCTTTGGTAGGAATGACTCTGAGGTGGGGGGAATTGTTGAGATGTTGATTTGCGGGTCTGGTGGGTGGGGCAAAGATTTGTTTGTGTTTTCTCTATCTCTTATACCTCAGGGAGTCTGGCAGAAGGTAGTCTGAGCCTCTTCCTCTTTTATGTCTTTTTATTAATATGTTGCATAAGCTTAAAATGTACAAAAGAATAAAGAAAAAGGATACAAATGGAAAAATGAAAAATCAAAGATAATTTAAAATGTTGTGAAGAGGAATTTTGGTGGGAGAAAATACTTTTTTAGGAGGGAAATCATCATCAGGGGTCTACTGTATACTGTATACAGGTATATATTGAATACAAAATATAGTATTAATATTCAAATAAAGAACATGAACAGCATTTCTGTCTAAGATAACCAGAAAAATCAGCAATAATGGAACACGCACTGTTTCATATTGGACAGGAGGTCCAATTCAAAAGCATACAAGTACTGTCAATCACAACAAACTATTTGTGCAATTATATAGATAGGTTATAAAAATCAATGAACATTTCAATAACTTCAACAGGAAGGAGGACAATTTGAAAATCAACAAAGCATGGATTCCAGCTTTATGCCACAACAAAGCTAAACAGTTGCCTTTGAACACATCTAATGAAAGAAATCTTGAGTAACTGGATCCACAGTCAAAGATGGTCCAAAGTTTAGATTATGTAGTTCATTATAGATACAATTCAACTTAGACTGAGTCCTTATTATCTGATCAGTCTTTCAACTGACCGGAATAATTTTCTTTTGCTTGGAATTAAAATTATTTATATTAGGCAATGAATTGGCTAAATAATAATACACTTATTATTAATGTATTTGAATTCTAAAACTTTGGATGACCTTTCTCTGTAATTTCATGTAAAATATAAATAGCAATAAGGATAACGTAGAATCTGAAAGACATAACATATGAGTGATCATGGCGCTGAACAATGAGGACCCAGATCGTTGGGGGCAATATGCTGACTATGTAAACCACTTAGAGAATGCTGTAAAGCAATAATAATAATAATAATAACAATAACAACAACAACAATAATAATAGACAAAAATGGCATGTGCAATGAACAATAACAATAACAATAATCTCCCGCCCACTTTCTCAGAACAGTCTCAACAAGAATAGGAACCAAAAATGGCCATCTGAAGGGAAGAGGTTAAAGCAGTTTATGTCCAGGATGTGAGGGGGTCTGTAGTTATTTTCTAAGCCCTCTTTCTGGCTCATGCTGTATACGTGTCTTCAATGGAGGGTAGGTTTGTAGCAATTATTTTTTCTGCAGTTCTAATTATCTGTTGAAGTCTGTATCTGTCTTGTTTGGTTGCAGTGCCAAACCAGACAGTTATAGAGGTGCTTAAGTTTATTAGAGCTTTTTAATACAGACTTCAAAAATGATTTGACACACATACTTTGGATCTCGTGTAAAGCGCATTGCCCTGCTAGTAAGGTTTTATCATAACCACAAAATAGGAATTCTATGCTTTAAGGGTCAGATTTCATCCTAATAAGTCCAGAATCTTCCTGTCTAAATAAATGGTAACAGGCATTGGTGAACAGTTCTACAATAGTTATGGAAAGTATAAAGTCCTGAGCCCTTTCTGACAGATTAGTTTCATGCAAGAGAACTCTACAGAAAAACATTTTTTAAAAAATTATGTTCATATTAAACTCAAACAAAAGTGGAAACAGATATTCCTGTGCAACCTCTACATATCATTGCAGTCATGCCATTAAAATGGCTTATAGTATATTATGTGGGAGCTATTCATCCATGAGGAGGTCCTATGTATCTAAATGACTATCCAAAGACTGACAGCCTGATTCTTTTTCTAACAACCAGTCACAAAATAGCTAAGGTGAGATTCATAGGAAACACTTGAGGTAACTAATTGCATTCATAGATAGTTTTGTAATGTGGTCCTACATACAATTTACTCAGGGGTCCCATTTAGCTCAATAGTTTTCTTTCCAATAAATGAAGATGCAACATTTACTGTAATATTTCCCTATAAACATATGAATTAGAGCATTCTCATGCAGTTGGGGAACATTTTCAATCAAGAATAGGAAATCCGTGGCCCAGATACTATTAGACTAGAAATCTCATTTCCCTTCATCATTTGTCACGTTGCCTTGAATTAAAAGAAGTAGTTGCCCAACAAAACTTGGATTCTGAAGGCACAAAAGTTATATGTGGTTTATTTGGTATTGTTTTAGCAAGGTGTGTGAATCAAGGAATTGTGGCTTGTAATGATTTATTAAAACATGATGCATATCTGCTGATTGTCTATTCAATATACTATATTTAATAAAATCCTAATTTAGTGAAATGTTTGAATGCAATCAATATCTGGAGGTAACAGCTTAAATACCAAAATAAGAAATATTGCCCCATACAAGTTGTGCTAAACTGGTCCAGCAGAAATTGTTCCATTTTAGGGTGCAATTTATTTTCCATTCCATAGCTTTCTTTTCTAATATAAAAGTCATCCATAATCCCCCTGTCACCCAGGTGGAAAAAAATAAATCTTCCCATCCTCAAAGCATTTTTTGATTTAGAAATTGATTTTTTAAAAAATCTTTAAAATGCCAATGATTTCTGGAACAGTGAGCAGTCTAACTGCTAACAGCTTTTTATATGTGCTGTAATTAAATTCACAGCTGCACCTTAAAGTGACATACTGCTATCTCACGCACACCCAAATGAAAATATATTGGAAATAACTCTCATTAAATCTCAAACAGAAAGATGGTCAATTCATTTTTTTGTAGATTATACCACTTTATTGGGTCTCTGTAACACCATTAAATAACAAGGGGCAGCATCTCTTTCAATATATGTTGAAGACATCTTGGATGTTCTCTGAAATTCTCTCAAAGACAAGCTGATGAGGCCAGAAATGTGAAAATCTTTAGTTTCTCTCATAGTCATTCTAGAACTTCCTTCCTTCCCTTTATTTATTTGTTAAATTTGCTACCTACCTTGCACTGGGGCTACTTTAGGTGGCTTATAATAATAAAAAGGGAGAAAAATTAAAAGGCGTGTAACAACAGAAGTAAAATAATAGAATAATAAAGTAAAAAAGAACAAAGGAACATAATAAGAATATATACATCAATATGATAACCAAAAAGATGGGTGGTTGGAGAGGAGAGAGCAAAGATAGGAGGTTGAATTTGCCATCAATCTAGCAGCCACCTCCAGTCACGTTTATTATTATTATTATTATTATTCATTATTTATTTAATTTATATCCCGCCCTTCTCCCGGAGGACTCAGGGCGGCTTACAGGCACTTTAAAATACATAAAAAACATACACAATTTAAAATATTATTAAAATAATTAAATTAAGCCTGATAGTAAATATTTAAGAACCCCAACTAAGAACCCCAAAAATTAAGAACAGGAGAGCAAGGGCACAGCTACAACAGACCCGCAAGATGGAATAGGTGGGTCTTCAAAGCACGGCGGAAGGTCGGAAGGTCAGAGATAGTACGAATTGCGGGGGGTAGTTCATTCCAGAGGGTGGGTGCTGCCACAGAGAAGGCTCTTCACCTGGGAGTCGCCAGTCGGCATTGTCTGGCTGACGGCACCCTGAGGAGGCCCACTCTGTGGGAGCGTGTGGGGCGGCGGGAGGTATCCATTGGTAGAATGCGTTCCTGCAAATAACTGGGTCCTATGCCATTACACTACAAGCGGCTCCCTAAAATTGAGATATTTTTTTTTAGTCATTTCCTCTACCTAAATAATCCTCAAGAACTAACCTGACCCATTCATATTCATCCCAAAGGCATAAAATATCCAATAGGGCATCCTGATACAAGGCTAATTCAAAAGTTACGCACAAGATGAGGGAGATACTCTTACTGTATTTTAAACTGTCTCCAAGCCTTCTCCAATAATTGGCCCAATATACTGTACCTGAAAAAGGGACATGGTGGGTCAGCGGCTAAGACGCTGAGCTTGTTGATTGGAAGGTCGGCAGTTTGGCAGTTCGAATCCCTAGCGTCACGTAACAGAGTGAGCTCCCTTTACTCACCCCAGCTTCTGCCAGCCTAACAGTTCGAAAGCATGTAAAAATGCAAGTAGAAAAATAGGGGCCACTTCAGTGGGAAGGTGACAGCGCTCTGTGTGCCTTTTGGCATCTAGTCATGTCAGCCACATGACCACGTCTTCGGACAGCGCTGGCTCTTCGGCTTTGAAACAGAGATGAGCACCGCCCCCGGAGTCAACTCATCTAGTACACACGTGCGGAGGGGGGGACTTTTGCCTTTACTATTACTGTACCTGACACAAGTATTAGGATATAGCCTATAAATGAGAATAAACAAATGCAGATCTATCAGTCCTTACAGGTTTTCAGATGCATAGCTGAAGTTAACAAAGGCTACTTAAGAAAAACATTTAGTCTATTATACCAGACCAATTTAGTATATTAAATCAGACCTAGTCCATGATTAGATGAGTAACACTGAAGTCATTTGCTTCTCTAGAAGGTTTCTAGAATGCAGACAATACAATAACATCTAGAAAAGATGTGTTTTTCCCCCCTAATAATACTTAAAATGCTAATTGGATTATAAAATGTCCAATCTAAAAATCACAGTCTCAACGTTTAGGGATCATGTCAACAGATCAATGAAGATAAGAAGACATACCAAATTGAGATCCCCCATTCTAAATTATTTTTGATTAGGTTACAGTCCACAGCTCTTCCTAGTTTCTGCTGTTTCACTAACTTGTATATATATATATATTTAAAAAACTGAATTTGGGGGTCATTTAGAGAGAGCCATTATCTAACTCAACTAAAGACTCTCACCAATAATATTTTTTTAATTAATCAAATATTTATCCTGATAAATTATTCTATTTTCATATTCCATGTATTGGCTAAGTTTACCCCTGTGTAAAAGAGATGCATTGTCAAAATTCAGTGACCTTTCTTTTGTTATTTTGGACAATGGCAATTTTATGTTGCATATTAAAAGCAGAATTGGATTGCACTTTTTAAGGAACAGTCACTAAACGAATCAGTTGTTAACTAGGGATTACCTATACCACAATAGCATGTTATAATACAAGAATGCTTTGTGAGCAACTATAATCCAATTAGTATTTTAAGTATTATTAGGAAAAATAACCACATCTAGTGGAAGAAGCAAATGACTTCTGAGCTACTCATCCATCCATGGACATGGTATAATGCCATTTAATTAAAAAATACTAAACTGTTTCCAGAGTAAAGTAGAGTAGAGTTGAGTTGAGTTGAGTTATAGATATTGACGAAGGTCAAAACAGAGTGCTCTTTAAATGATAAGGTGCTTAGGGCAACTTATGCTGCTGAAGATCTAAACATCTATTAAAAAGTGGGAAACCATAAAAGTATCCTCAAACGATGTAGCAAATGCTACTGTCTATGTTATATTTTGAAACAATACAACTGTTTTGTTATTATAAGCTACAAATTCTCAGGGCGTAATGTAAAACTAAGCATTAATTACCAAACTTGACAACAGGTTGCAATAAAACTTTGAAAGGAAGAATTATGTGCCACGTGATCTCACATGTGTTCTCTTAGCTTGTAGCCTTCAAGTATGATGGAGGATGTTTTTCAATTATCCCTGTTTAAATGTCTACACAGACTTTTACACAGAATGAGTAGTCTTGTCCTTTTCCTTAAGATACAAAATGTTTTAGGCTGTATATATGGTATATTATATAAGTTACATTAGAATACTTTATTGCCCTGTTCCTCTTCATGTACATGGAAGATATACTAAACAGCTTTAATTTTGAGCCATACCCAAATTATCCAAACACTTTAACACAGTCATAGCAAAGCTACTTTACTCCCATCAGATATTTCAGACTCTCAGTGTGTTTACTTAGAGCAGACACATACTACATGTACACAACTGTACAAATGGCTGCTGGAGAGTCTCCTTAAGGATAGTCGCTCAGTTGTAGATTTATTTTCCCATACTGACCTAATGATTTATTTCAATTGCCATTTGTTTGCCTTTACTGTTATTTGTAAGATGGGCAAAATGACTGATAAGTTATAAAAATACAGTATATTCATATTCTTAAGCAAATATGCATGGTATTTTAGCATTAATTATGTTGTTCCCATATTGCTAAGTTTTAAACCATGTCTTGGGTTAGATTTATTGGCTAATATTGTTTCCTTTGCTAATTCATCATTTTGTATTAGAATATAAAAACCACACTCAATTTAAGCCCGGGTAATGGAAAAATGTGAAATGCTTGTTTGTTCTTTTCTACTAGCATACACTTAATTTTGCAGATTCCTATTCCTTGCCCAGATGGTGTATTTTTTATGAATGCCTTCATAATAGATACTGAGCCAATGATTAACCATTAATTGTTAATTATGTAAATACCCTGAAATGGAAGGATATTTTTTTTAAAAAAGATATTCTGATATTTCACAAAAGTGTATAAAAATTAAAAGCAGAAATGTAAGAAGCATTTTTACATTTGAATATGCTTGAAAATGATTATTAGCCTCCAGCAATAATTTTACCGAGTTATTTTTAAAAAAAATGAAATTCAGGTAGTTTAAGAACCACTCATTCCGCCACTGATTGAACTTACCACAATGCTGAATGAGCAGTACCCTGTTTCCCCGAAAATAAGACCTAACCGGAAAATAAGCCCTAGCATGATTTTTCAGGATGCTCGTAATATAAGCCCTACCCCCAAAACAAGCCCCAGTTAAGATGGTCAGATAGACGGATGCATTTAGTATCGTATTTTCCCTAAAATAAGACCTAAACAGTAAAAAAAGTCCTAATGAATCTTTTCGAGCAAAAATTAATATCAGACCCGGTCTTATTTTTGTGGTAACACGGTGATTACAACCAGTCTTTACAACTGGGTTGGTTGCAGTGTACCTTCAGTTATGTAATTGTGATTTAAGAACTCAATTACAACATCACAGCACCCCACATTTGGCTGATCATCATTTGATCAGCTTCACTACAAGAAAAACCAATGGGGAAACTGGCAGAAGGGCACAAATGGCTACCACATGCTATCCTTGCTTAACAACCCAAGATGGTGCACTTTAAATCACCAGGGGTGGGAAGGAGGGTGTAAGACTCAGTGGGGCAGGATGGGAGAAAAGATGGGGGGAAGGGACTCATAGGAGCAACCAAGTGCCTGAATTTTGTTTAAGTGACTGCAGCAATAGTTCAGTGGCTGGATTTTTGCATAAACAAAAGGGATATTTTTATTACGTATAGCCACAACTCTTCATACAACCAGCAGGCGTGATGTGAAAGCTTGAGAAAAGAATCTGGAACATGTGCTTTTGAAAATGTCTAATGAGCTGTGAATACAGTCACTCAAAAGAACTGAGCCTTAATTATCTTTGGGAAGCATCAGAAAGCATCCGATTCCTTCCTTTGGTCATGGTGAGATGATACACAATTAAAGGATATCATATTCCAGCTTTACTCATAGCCAATATGTGCCCAGAAAGGGTGCATGAATGGGCTGTTTCGGAACCAATTATCTTTTCTCATGGATAATAATTACATTCTTGTTTCACTGTTTAATTCAGCTCCCACATTCAACTATAAAAGAGATGGGCATGCATATAAAAATGGCAATGTCTGCATGTCTGTTAGCACAATTGTAACCAAATGGGGCTACAAACCCCCTCTGTTGGCTAATTTAAACAGTGCTGCATAAAATGTTTTTAATACATAAAAAGTGGAGCGAAAAACAGAAAAATCAGAGCAAATACCTGATGTGAATGCTTCACTAAGCGGCAAATGCTATTCAACCACAGCAAGAGCAATGTGATGCACACTGCAGCTAGGAATCTATATTTCACATACAAAATAATGGAAACTATCTGTCAATGGATAAACCAAGAAAAAGACCTTGGCTCTTGTAGATAGTTCAGTGGTACCATCTACAGTGATGACAAACCTATGGCACGCGCGTTGCAGTGGGTACGCAGAGCCCTTTCTGTTGGCACGCGAGCCGAGTCGCCCCAGCATCGCCCCAGAGTTGAGTATGCACAGAAAGGAGTAGCGGTGCCAAGGGACGATGTCATAGGGCCATGCACATGCTCAGAAAAAGAGTACTAGCACCGGGCAATGATGTCACAGGGCCATGTACATTCTCAGAAAGGAGTAGTGGTGCCAGGCGATGATGTCACGAGCCACGGCTCTTTAGCCACAACTCGTCGAGGCACTCGGTGTCTAAAAGGTTCATCATCACTGAGCTACAGTGTTCAGCAGCTATAATGAAGTTAACCCCATGCTATATGTTATTAGCAGATACACAATAAATCAGATTATGCTATAATGCCCTTATAGAAATCTATAGTGCAACCACACCTAAAATGCTTAACATAAAAAGCAATCAAGGAACCACCAAGATCATTCTCACCAACAGTGACGGGCAAGCCACTAGTCTATAAAATAAGAGGAAACCCCACTCCCTTCTAATACTGATGTTAGAGCTGCACTGGCTGCCGGTGGTCTTTCGGGTGCGTTTCAAGGTGTTGGTTACCACCTTTAAAGTGCTCCATGGCTTAGGGCCCAGTTACTTGCAGGACCGCATTCTACTCACTGATACCTCCCGCTGACCCACATG
>JANHFO010003197.1:24648-40523 GCA_032468095.1 Pareas carinatus
AAAAGTTTTTTTTGTTTTGTCTTTGCTTCTTGTTTTTTATATTATGTACTTTTTCCAAAGTTTCTTAATAAAAAATTTTAGAATAAAAAGAAGCTTGAAAAAGCTTGGCTTTAGATACGGATATTTGTATCCATTCAGAAAACGTGGTCAGTCTGTTCATAAACAAAGAACAACCAGAAACTCCAGATAAACAATACAATAGGCAAGGTTCACTCAGACAAACATCTAGGATTTGCATTTCAACTTTGCCTGCAGAGCCAGCCATGACCTCAACATGACTCCATAGGAATTTGACAAAGCCATTAAAAACTTAGAAGACATAATGTTGCACAAGCAACTCAATCACAAAGCCCCAAAGAATGTATAAATGCCCACCTACTCTCAACCCTATTTTGTGAACCACCTCAGAAACATGCTGCTGTTACTATTCCTAGCTATCAAATAAAATGGAGACCTTCTTCAATGCAGCCTGCTTCCAATTCATTTCAACGTCTTTCTCCTTGCTTGGACAAGGACTGGATTTTTCTTCCTACAATGTCTTTCTTCCTGGATCCTGCCAGATGATACTCCAGAAGAGATGGAATTCCAAGCATGCATCTCCTACCATATCTAATCCAATGGATGGATGTAAACAGGGAAAGGCAAGGTCAGAAATAACCTGACCCCACATATACCAAGTTTAATTGGTTTATTTTTATGCCCAGATTACTTCTCATTTGCTGGAATTGTATCCTGACTGAAACCACCAACTCTCGCTTATTTTTCTTTTATTTTCCCTCATGCTAGGCCTTATTTAGAGGTTTGCAAAATGAGATAATTGAGATCTCTTGTTTTATTCAATTTTTTGATATTATTACCAAGCGTCATAATTTTATTTCAGTAGGCACGTTGAAGGACACAGAAAGCTCCCTGCACACTTTTGATTAGGTATTTATATCACGGGTGCCAATTGATCTACTGTATGATTCTCGTGAAGAAAGCAATTCGCAAAGTTGAACGAATAAAGGCCTTTGGACAATCAAAAAGCTTTCGGTTGAACTCAATTAATTGTCACTGAGTCCCAAAGGGAACTCCCTCTTATTTAGAATCACTAGGCATCTCTAAAGTTTGCCTTTAGGTTAGTTTGGTGAAACAATATTAACAGGGTTAGTAGTTAGCAGTAAATAAAAGAGAGATATAAAAATACTCTGCGGACTTCCAGAGCTTTGATTTGGATCATCTATTAAATGGCAATTCAGTCACAAATTTTTGCCTGGAGCAAAATTCCAATACAGATCCATGGGTTTCTGCTCTGGTGAAACATCAGATGCACTTAAAGGTAAGTAAACAGACCTCTGATTAGCTTAGCAAGGGTATCAGGATATTCCCTTATGTTCTTTTCTGAAATACTCAAAAAGTGATGCCACTTCAATAACTGAGTTATTTTGGGCTCTCCTTTTAGGCTATCAACTTCATGAAAGTTGAGAGGCTATGACATTTTGTGAAAAATCTCTAGCGAGATGAACAGCATGGTTAAAAATAAATAAAAATGGAAAAGCTACTGCCATTATTTTTTTCCCTGAAAAAGGAAATTATCCTACAGATTGGAATTATCCTAGAGAAACAAAAAATAATATCAATAAGACTAGTGCAATTTATCAAGAAGCACTTTTTCTGCTTTAGGAAGGTGTGATTCTGTCAGATTCATTTTTACTCAATTTGTTATAGCCACAAGTTTGTTTTCTGAGCTAACGTTGCTTACAAATTCAACATGAAAAGATATGTGCATTATTATCCACAATTCTGGTGCACACACTGTTGTAGATGTCACCATGCATATGTGCTTACCATTCTTCTAAATATTCCCAAGGTTTGAAAGTGGTATACTCATCAGAAGACCCTGATTGGCTAATCTTCTAATTCTCCCTTTTTCATTCATGTTTTGTTCAAAAGCCTTCATTGATAATAAACAATTGGTATAATAACAAAGTTCCAGCACCATTTCTTTCAGCCAGTAAAATAATTATTGGGGTGTTTTCAAGTATCTCAAGGACATAGCCATATTTTTTTAACAAATGAAATATTCATATCCTTCATTTCTTAAGAAAGAACTATAAATGGAGATCAACTGTCTTCTGCATTCCAGCAATAGGTCACATTCCTATGATAAGAATTCCAGAAATCTCAAGGATTGAATGCTGCCCGATTGCAAAATTTGGGTCAAATAGGACCCAATCCCTTTTGCTTTGCTCTGTGCCCTTGATGTGATCACTGCAGAAGCAATGTTTTAGCTATCCTGGATTTATTGCTTTGTAAGTTTCCTTTTATAATTTGTCAAAGTCAAGATGTCTCATTAAATGACACACGCATTCAAATACGGGGAGAGGGAAATGATAACTCACGCTTCAGTGTTTGACTAACCAAGAATTCATTCCCAGAGGGTACAACTGGGGATGAAAAACACATGGCTATCACTGAAAATGATTCTTTTCTCCTTAAAATACTAGAAACTTGTCAAATCAGATGAATGAAGAAATTGAGGGTGGAGTGGGATTAGACAAAATTCCTTGGGTCAAAAGAAGAGAGAAATAAGGAACTCACTGAAGGACATTGGTGCAAGCAATGTGACCATTCGGTAGAAGAAGAATCAACTATTGCCACCTGCAAAATGCTTCACACCTACCTATTTCCATTAATGTATCTAGGCAAGATAAAGTTGTCAATAACTTGTTCCCATCTAGAAAGCTCAGACTGCCAAAGAAACTGCTGACACAGTTCTACAAAGGAATCATTGAGTCCGTAATCTGCACCTCAATAACTGTCTGGTTTGGCACTACAACCAAACAAGATAAACACAGACTTCAAACAATAATTAGAACTGCAGAAAAAATAATTGCTACAAAACTCCCCTCCATTGAAAACCTGTACACTGAATGAGCCAAAAATAGAACAGTGAAAATAATTACAGACCACTCACACCCTAGACATAATCTGTTTCAACTTCTTCCCTCTGGACGCTGCTATAGGGCATTGCAAACCAAAAGGCACAAGGATAGTTTTTTCATCAACCTGCTAATTAACTAACACAACACTGTTAATGAGGAATGTATTTTATGACATGATGACATGATGAATATACTTATGATTCAAACTGTATTCATGATTAAGATTGCGGTTTGTCAGTTGCAGCTTTATAGGTACATGATAAGATGAATGTACTTTATAACTATGAATGTACTTTATAACTATGAATGTATCTTATGCTTATATGTACGCAAGATGAATATTCTTTACAATTATGAATGTATCTTTGTTTATAATTTTATTTATTTTGTTTATTGCATGTAGGTAGGTATAGCGCATATACACCGGAGAAAAATTGTGTGTCCAGACACACTTGGCAAAATAAATTCTGATTCTGATTCTGGTTTTAAATATATAAAGTCTTACGTGGCTCAGCTTTGGATTACTTTTGGAATTTTCTTGTCGAGATAGATTCTGCCTGTCCTCTGCAATTATCAAAGAGATCATGGCCACACCCAAAATTAGGGGATGTGGATCAGAAGGCAGATCCTCTTTGTTGTACTTCTCAAATTTTAAAAGATCTTGCTCCTGCATTAGCTTCTTTATATTAACCTTTTTTATTTAAGATAAAATGTGAATGTGAGCTACCATTTTTATTTGGAATTGTATTTGTCAATAGTGTTTGTCAAGTTTGATATAGTATTTTTTTTATATTCTATCTTTCATGGATTTTATCAACTTTATATTTGCAAACTCTCAGAATCTTCATAAGAGGGCAATATATGTATATCTGTTAATGAATTAATTAACAAATACTATTGAATGAGGATATTAATTATACTATCGTATGTGTATACTATAGTATACACTATACGCTATAATATACACTTCCTGCTGGGCACATATTCATCTGTATACCATAAATCATAAATGAAAAATAAAATGAAATATAGAAAATAGAAATGCACTAAAAAATCTATTAATTACATATATAAAACAATACAATTTTAAATCCAGCAATCTGCCCATTAACATACCAATGACTTCTATATGTTTTGAAATTTTTGTCATTTCATAAGATGAGTTATAATATTCTTCTGTTCCATTACTAAAATTCTGAAAAAATTATGAAAATGTTAACCCACAGACATACTGCTTTGATATGTATAAAAATGAAAACAATAGGACTTGCTATTAAATTATAATTCAGAATGAAAAAGTCAGTTAAAACTAATTATTCATTCACAAGATAGGTTTAGAACTATTAAAGTGTTAGAAACTGTAATAATAGATCTGGATTCAATTTAATATTAAGTGCACCTAGTCTACTGAAATAGTGAGCACACTAACCTTTTCACGCATTTGATCTCTGTTACGCAACTCTCCACTAATCAACAAAGATTAGCAAACAGGATCTTTCTGAAGCATAAAAAGACTTTCCAGCCTTTTTTCCACCTTTCAGAAAGATTGCCAGAAAGCTAGTGAAAGTAGTGTTTCCAAAGGCTAGAAAGATTAGCTCACAGAGGGGAGGGAGACTGACACACTGGGCTGGAGAAAAGAACCTTGAATCAGGATTCAAGCTTCATTTTTTCAACCCAGTGTGCTAGTTCCTTCTGATAAACAGTTTCAGGTTATGAAGAAAAACTTTTGGGAACTGCTTTAGATCTCAGTTTAGGGCCAAACATTTAGTAATGGAATATGTCAATTTTTAAATCTAAAGCATTTTATTTCGTTTCCAAAGTTTTTATATGCTGAATATTTAGTAAGTGTTGAAATTATTTTTTAAAAAGTATTCTATTCAAATATATTCCAGTTTTTATAAGAAACCAACATTTTTCTGCCTTTACTTAGAAAAAAGGATATTTTCATATTTACCTGAAATAAACCCTCATCCCTTGTACTTGTTTGTGGTTTGACTGCAGACACTTGGGTGTTACTTAGTCTTGGTGGTACAAACAATTTAAATTTAAAAGATTTCTCTTCTTCTTTCTCAGTCTAAAAAGACACCAGGCTCAAAATCTCAAAATAACATTAGCAATGTTTTAGGTTTTATTTCACATATTGTTATCAGGTTGCTTTTCTTTGTACTTTTTCATACTCTGCAAAACAGTGTGAGCTCTTACACAATCCCAATGATACTGCATAGTAGGCTAGCTATTACTACTCCAGTAGTTAGCCTACATACTTATACCCGTGAAAATCTACGAACATATTATATATTCATGAGGCAAGGACATAGACTGAAATCAAACACATACATAGGGATCGTAGAACATAAGATCACAGCTGCTTTTCTATGAGATGCATACATTTAGCTATGACTATCTTCTCAGTTTGGAGCCCTCAGTTTAGATAGCTTTTGAATTGCCTAAATATGTTCTTTTAATTTCTTAATACAAAATATTTTATGTCTAATCTAATATTATATTATACTGAATTATTATTATTATTATTCAAGTTAAGAAAAGTGTTGTTTACCATGGATGTTTTCATTGCTGATTTATTTTTGTAAACCACTGGAAGTCTCTGGCAGGTTCAGAAGGATACAAATGGAATACATTAACAAACATAGAAATAAATGATAAAATGTTTAGCTGGTATTAAAGTTATTTAGAAAGGACTTTTCTGGATAAAGTTGATTTAAATTTGCATAGGATTCATTGCTATATATATGAAAAGTCTACAAAGATTTGCTATTTTTTTTGGATATTTTAGTGAAAAATATTAGGGTACCAATAAAATGAAAAGTTGTGACAGAACTTCATGGTCAGAAAAGGAGGGCTTTCAAATTCAGCATGACTGACTTATGGTGAAGCAGAGAAAAAGGACATGCATAAGACAACAAAGTCTAAATATTATCTGGAAGGGAAGAAGTACAAAAAACGTATTTTAAACCAAAATATAATAAAACTGCCTTTGACTGAACTGTCAAGTAATGATGAAGTTATAAAGTGTTTATTTACTTTAAAGTATAGTAACAGAACAGTAACTAAAGTTACAGCTATTCAGAAACTTTTGTATCAATATGTTTAGGCTAGTTCTAAATCAATATGTGTAATGGGAAGAAATGTAATTCTTTTCTACTTGCCTATAATTCTCTCCTCTTGCTTTACTCTCTCTAGGACAAGGGTTTCTAGATCAACTGTCAATCTATCATCATTTTGAAAACCCCATCAGCATAAAAATAACAATGCTCAAGGTAATACTTTACTTGAATTTGAGACAGTGCTACCTTTTTAAATAAACATTACAGATGAAATAAAAAACCAAACTTAATTAAATGTACATTTTACATTCCAACCACAAAGAATACAAATGCCAAATAGCACATTACCTAGCATGTACTATTGCAGAGATATTTTTTTTAATTTGATAGTTCATGCATTTCACCATTAATTGGCATATTTAAATTACAATAGCGATCAATTATTTAAATTGTTAAACATTTCTTTTATGGTGCAATAGCACCTATAACGCAAACGCTCTTAAGAAATAATCGAGAATCATGCATAAAGATCACAGGTATAGCATCCCGTTCTCAGCCATTATAAATTATTATTCTCGAACACATCCCACGTTTAGACAAGGGACCAAAGAAGGTTGCGAGGCGCTGAGAAAGCGGAATGGATATACAGCCCTTAGGCCGGCCAAGAGGACCGGTGCGTGGATGAACCATTACCTCACACAGCAGCACCGAGCGTAACGGCTCAAGAATTAGAGCAAATGAAGAAAAGGGCGGGAAATAAATCGATCCAGAGACGTGTGCAAAAGCGCGAGCCGCAGATAGGCGGTTTAACGCCTTCTGCTTCAAGTTAATTCGGGGAGGAGGGGGGGGGCGGGGCGTCTGCCTAAAGATAATGATCGCTATCTCGTTAATCAGAAAATCACCTGGCCGGCTCGCAGGTCGACACTCCCCCTCCCCATGCGATTCTTTCCGAAGAGTTGGCCCTTCTTTCTTTCAAGTTTTGTTGATAACGACAACCCTAAGTCTTCACAGGTCCTAAACTGAAAGCGACGTAGCGAATTGGACTGAACGGTATGATAAGAATTGGGGGAAAGTATTTTAGATATGAGGAAGAACTGTGGCTTCGCAAACAGACGGCCGTCCCCGTTTCAGTTTTGAACAGCCGCATCCAGTCGGGGTAAACTAGCTTTCAGATGAGTAAGGCTACTCAACATTCGCAAATCGTGTAAGGAACTTAATCAAGGTCTCGCCATCACTTGCATCTACAGTAGAAATGGAGCAAGCGGGTTTCATTGACGCCGGATTGGGTAGCATTAAAGAATCTGCACACAAGATAATGAGGATGTGCAGTGAATGTTTTTTCTACCAAAAAAAAGAGCAATTAGGTGGTGTCTATTCGCAGAAATTGCAAGTGGGGGACTAACAGAATGTACCACGCAGTAGCAACTTTCTTGTGAAAGTAGCACTCCAAAGTGTTCTGCCCTTGGTCTGCTTAGTTTCTTCCAATTTTTGAAATAATGAGTTTAAATTAAAGGACCACAATTTTAAACATGTACACATGTATTTTAGAAATAAAGATTTCTGACCCAATTAAGCACATCAAATCAATTCATCTGCTGCAGAAAATCAGACTGTGCATTTATTAGACTTAAATATATACCTGAAAAATATTGCACTAAGCAAAATTAAAAAATATTAGCTTTATATTCAGATGTCATTTACACAATATTATTTTAGATATGAATAATTCTTAAATGCAAAGATAATATCTCCAATATAAAAAAGGAAAATTTTAAGATATATATCTTCAAAGTTACAATAATTGAAATTATCAAGAAGCTTTTTAATTAAAAATTATATAAAAAGATAAGTTGGGAATTATTTATCACAATATTAATAAAAATCATTAATACCAGTCTGAATTAGCCTCTAGTACTAAACCATAAAATCCAAAGAGATGACACTGTCTAGCCAAACATGACTGATGTTAATAAAGAGTAAGCAGGATGGAACCTGCTTAGTTCTTAGATGGGAGACCAGAAAAGTCCCAGAGAAAATAACATCCCAGAAAAATGCGGTGACAAAACAAATCCCAAAGGAATGTAGAGTGACAAGACATTTCAATTATTGCTGAGAAAGAAACATTGTTGTCCAAAATAGTCTCCAGGAATTAAGTTCAAATCAATATTTTTTAATTTTATATATATATTATCCCTTTCAAATTCACTGAAAATCTTAGATGTATTCACAGATTAAGTTGTATTAATTTAAACTTTCAGTGAAGCATTCAAAAGTTGGCATGAGTCAGTTATAAATATACTTCTAAAATAGTCCATCTACAACATAACTTCACATAGGGCAAACGAATTATAATAGGATGTGAATGACATGGCTTGATATGAAATTT
Source organism: Pareas carinatus (assembly GCA_032468095.1). Lineage (NCBI taxonomy): Eukaryota > Metazoa > Chordata > Lepidosauria > Squamata > Pareidae > Pareas > Pareas carinatus. The sequence continues at coordinate 33,024 of JANHFO010003197.1, forward strand.
AATCAACCAACATTTATGCAGTGTACGCAAATAAGTTATAGATTGTAATATTTGCAAGATCAATACATTTGCAGTGTCCATGTATGTGTGGACTGTCTAAAACATGGTTCCTATAACCAAGTTTTTTTCATTATGAAATAGAATAATGTAAGTATTAAATTAAGACCCAATCTATATCCATATGGAAAATCAACCTATCTCTTAGTAGACATCTAAATGACTCATATAAAGAACTGAATGCATTACGACAACAGTTTAAACAGCTTTTTACATATATCTTTTCACTTTGTCAATAAATCATGCACATTTTCATATTTTTGCTTACCAAAAATATATATGTAAAACAAGCTAATATTTTGAATAGTCATCATAACAGATTTATGAGATATAAGCCATTTAACATAAATGATTTCTTAAAATAAAAGTGTGAGAATTAAGGTACAGCATGCTTGAGAAAACAGTCCTTTGTAACAATTCATATAATTAGTTAATTTTTAGTGCAAGTCCCACATTTCACAAAGTAAAGAAGTCAGCTTAGGATCCCTCGTTCTCCACGTTACTAGTACTTCTGAGTGGTTGTGATTAAGTGTTCTGAGTTCAGTGAGCCGCCCTATGAGACGGGCAAAATGTTGCGGTTCTTCAGGGTGATAGATTTTTGAATATTTGTACAGAATTCCTAAAAAAGGTTCCTGAAGTTTTTCTACATGTTGCTTGTTTTTTAGGAGTGGTCGATCTGAAAAATATGAATATGATATTTAATATAAAAATACACATTTTAGGTAAAATAACTATCAGTTCAAACTTGAACTGTGGTTAGGATACTTCAAAACTACAGAGCAGCTGAACCCAAAACCCAATTGTCTATCCTTATTACAGAATACCTTTTTTGTGTTTATGAGGTTAGCTACAAGACAAAATCAAGAAGACAGTGTTGGATTTTTAAGTAGAAATCATGTTTAGTATGAGAATACTACTGTACGTATTCTTGTACTATTGGTTACAGATATTCCACAAATCTGTTATACCCATTCAGGATTTTATACTAATGATTCTGCTAATTTCAGCAGAATAGGGATAATATGGTATTGTACCTTTTAAGAAATAAGTACTTAATTTAGAAAATATCTTATTAAAGATTTATTAAAATGTGTAAAAATTATAATAGCCCTAAAAGGGAAAAATAAAACTTCTGTTCTAATTCTTAAGTAATTGCTAAAACTACCTGAAAAATACACAGTAGTTGCAACAAGTAAAGCATACTCTGTTGCTGTCACATTAAGTTCTCCCATGCTTCTGTAGAAATAAAATAATGCAGTGATAAACTCCTCAGTTATACCTATAAAAAACAAAGAAAATATCAGATAATAGATAAATAATATTCACTCTTAAGGCAAATGGATAAAATTCATTCAGAAACATTTTTTGGAGGAGGTTTGTTGGCATTTTAAATGGTAATGGTAATAGACACAATGGTTATTAGAAATAAAGAATTGTGTGTTAGAGAAATCAGAATGGTGGATAAAAAATTAATCAGTGAAAATTAGTATTTTGAGAGAGAAAAGGCAAAAGATTAGACTTTTAAAACTCAACAGGAAATTTTTAAATGAAAAATGAAGAAACAAACTTTTTTTTAAAAAAAGATAGAGCGCAATGGATTTTCCAGATAGTGAGTAAAAAGAAAAATATTCCAAAGTTAAACATGAGAAAAACAAGGTAGCGGAAGTCCTTCAACATTATATTAACATAAAATATTAAAACCCACATTACCACCTCACCCACTAGTGTGAAAAGAACAAGAAAAAACTGCTAAACAATTGTTTATTAATTGTATAATGGTAATTTTAAGAAGTCAGTTAAAAAAGTAGATCATGAAACATATTAACAATTGGAACAGTGAGCAGTGTGAGAAACATGGGTGTGAAATAAAGAGCAAACATTTAATAAAGTAAAATAGAGACTAGAAAAAAAAGGTAAATAAAGATTGAATTGGCCAAAGATGATTCCCAGATTCAAAAATGTAAAAATGTACATGGTGGAGTATGAAGATGTTAAATTGAATTAGATTAAATAAAAAAATATGACAGGAAAATGCCTCACTATTAAAAATTCAGTAGAAGAATTTTCAAGATATTTTATTTACTTTTTTGAAATTACATATATTTAAATTAAATGATTATTTAGTCATTTATTAAATATATATCAAGACCCAGTTACCTGTTGTACTAGTAGATGTTGGACTTTCTTCTGAATGAGACATTTTTGTGAGATAAGCACTTTTATCTTGGCCATATATAGTATGGTCAGAAAATTTTATATGATCTACAGTAAAGAACAAAATAACCAAATATTCTTTTTAAATTTTAAACTTATTTTTAACAGAATAAGTAAATTTACAAAAATATTGCTTAATACAATGTTAGAAGAAAAGGTTACTCAAAAGAAAGAGCATTGCTGTGACAAGATTTATAGTAAGCAATGGGCCACTTCATTACAGTATATACATAAAATAAAAAATGTCAGTATTAAAACTTACTTTCATTAAAAGGTATCTGATATTCAATTCCTTGTTCATTGTATAATTGTGCTGAACGTAAAAACATTGCTTCAATTGTAGAACCTTTTAATAGTGCAATCTGATCATCATTGGCTAAGCTTTCAAATCCTATAATATAAAGAAATAGGTAAAATTTCACTGAGAATAATTTACCTTTTACTTAACTTTTCTGGAAAAAAAATCCTGTTAAATTCTGTGATCCCTGGAAAAACATTCCAAGGGTTTATTTATTTTTTAGATTCCATGTCTTAAGATTTTACAGCCTCAGATATGAAAATTGTTGCCGAAAATGTTCTGCTTTTTCATCATAAAAGTTCTGTGTTGAAGAGATCTAAAGAAGGGGTACTTGACCTTTCCAGTGAGCAAGGAAAAATGAGTTATCCTCTAAACTTTGGTAGCCCAGTGACATTCTTCCATTTGTAAAGTACTTCTTGTCCCTCCTAGCCAATAGGAATCATCCAGGGCTGTAGTGATCTTAGAACAGTGGTCGCCAACCTGTGGGCCGTGGCCTACTGGTGGGCCGCTAGAGAATCTAGGTGGGCCGTACGGGGCTCAGATTAATAAGTAATATTTTCAAACATTGCAGTGCGTCCGCCTGGCCTTCCATCCCGGAATGAGACCGGCAGGTTTCCCAGAACGGCCGGAATACTGGAGTAGACTGTTAAGAATAGGACGCTCTGCTGGACGCGTTCACGCTGCAACATCGCAAATATTACTTATTAACCCGAGCCGTGTGCATCTCCGTCACAAGTGGAGGATGGATGTTTGGGGGGGGGCATGCAGATCTAGGAAGCCAATGGGCTGAGTGGCGGCGACGGTGGCCAGATAAAAGAGCTAACCATTAAAAAATGGGGTGGCAGCTGAGCAGAGCACTCCATGGAGGGATCACTCAGCTTAGGAGCTGTCTTGGGAAGCCAATCTCTAGGCACACATGGTAGTCCGGGCGATCGTGGCAAGAAGCGGCAAAACTCATATGGGGATAGGGAAAAAAGGAGATTGACTAATTCCTCTGCCTCACAGCTTCTTGTGGGGGCTACGATCCTCCAGCTGCTTCTCCTCGGTGTGTGTCTGGCCAGAAGTCCCAGGGCTTTTGAACTGCAGCTTTCTGCAAAGAAACAGCCTGCAACTCGGGCCTTTGAGGGAATGGAGCTCGCCTCTTCTCATGGCCTGCCCAAAATGTCTCGGGAGAAAAGCCACCGGAGAGTCAAGTCTTTCTTTCCTCGCCGGGCTCCCGGCGCTGGTTCAGAGGCATTCTAAGTGAGCCCCCTCGCTTTTAGTATAAGAGAGTATCCTAACAAGGAACAGCAAGGCTTATTAAGGGAGGGAGAGGAGGATCCAAGCCATGTGGCCCACAGGTTGACAACACTGCTCTAAAAGGGCAGGGCGGGTCCAAGGGGGTCCTTATTCCAATGGTACTTTGGGGAGAGGGGAGCTGCTCTATGAAGGAAGGAAGGACAGAGCCGGGCTGCACTGCACCGCATGGTTTCGCCTCCCTCCAGCCTCCGCTTTTGGCCTTGATTACACTGCCACAACCACCATCCTGATTCTTTTTACCATCTATAAATGCCACTAAAGTGGATGCATGATATCAGTAACAATTTAAGATCTAATGGACAAGATGTGGGTGAGCATTTTAACCCCATAGTAACAGTAGGAGTTATTGCAGGAAAAGAAGTGAGTGGAAGACAGAAAAACAGCTAGAATGTATTTATAACACAATGGTAAACACATGAGTAAGGGCAGAAAAGAGTTTTGGTAAGATGTTCAAGTGGATTTGGAAAGAAGTCTTTACACATTTCCATACCTTTGATACAAATTGTTTATGCAGGCAGAAACACAACCTAACAATTTTTTTCAATAAAACAAATTTGCATGAAGTAAGGAAACCCTGCAGTTTGCCACTGTGTTCTAGGATGTTTCAGTAATTTCTCACCTTTCAAACTCAGTTATCCAAGTGCTGCCACCTGGGCTCATGGATATTAAATTGGCATAAAGTAATATACTCAAATTAGTGCTTATTTTTAGTTAACTAAAGAGATCAATCAGAACTAGCTTGTAAAATGCTATATTAAAAAGTATTACCTGGGAGTCTTTTTGTAAAATCTACCAAGACCTGCACATGAATCATTGCTGTTTCCGAAAGACATAGAAAATTCTCTTCAGGATTAGCTCTTTGCTGTAACTAAATAAAAATATTTAGAATGAGCCTATATGCCATTTGAAACTTGAAATACCACATTTCTCAAAAAATAAAGGTAAAGATAAGGATTTTCCAGTCATGTCCAGATCTAGGGGGCAGTGCTTAATTCCATTTCTTAGTCAAGGGAACCAGTATTGTATAAAGGCTTTTCCATGGCCATATGACAGAGGCACATGGAATGCTGTTGCCTTTACTTTCCTACCAAAGTGGTACCTATTTATCTACTTGCAGTTGCATCCTTTCAAACTGCTAGGTGGGCAGGAGCTGGGACAAGTAACTAAAGCTCACCCCATTGTGTGGCACTTGGATCTCAGGCTCAGGCTGTCAGCTTTCCAGCGGACAAGCTCACTGCTGAGCTATCGTACCCCTTCTCAAAAAAAATCCCACAACCCTTAATAATATTAAGTTATGAGCACATACAACCTTCTTTGCTTCCTCCATTGGAATTGTGCATTTTTGATGAGCGGCCAAAATGTGATCAATGAGTTCATGTTCTGCAGGAGTAAATTCTATTCTTTCCTGGACCTTTTGAAAAAAGGTAGGCTTTACTTGAATGCCAAATACTATAATTAAATTTAACAATAAAAATATAAAATATGACTGTACTTTTAAAGGTTTGGTTGTAGAAGATACATGTTTGCTGTCCATTCCCTCCTCTTCCATTTTGATGTTGCAAAGGAAATTACTTTTTTTTCTAAGTCGTTTTGATTTACATTGGACTTCAGTTAGCAAACCTATAAGAATGTATACCAAAATTTATAAGCATTTTTTAGAAATGTGTTGATATTTAAGTTACATTGTAAAATATGTGGCTCTATTGAAATTGTATTAATAATTTATGCATTTAGGTTAATTTATTATATTTCATGATATACAACTTATCTAGAAATGTTCCAAAACTAAGTAGCACATTAGAAACCAGAGAAAAGTAGTTTTGGTACTCACATTCAGCCAGCATTCCCACAGCTTTACATTTCTTTAGGCGACATTCCTGACATTTCCTCCTCATATACATATCCATTTCACAATGACCTCCACTCTTGCATCTGTATATTGCATTTTTGGTGATGCTCCGTCGAAAAAATCCTGGCAACAAGAATTTCAGATTATGACAAATAATAAAGAAACTTACTGTACTTTAATTTGTAGTGTTTGATATACTAAGGTAATGTATTGCAGCAAAATAAATAAGATAATTTTTTTTACAAATCTAAAATAGCTCCACTGAACTCAAGGGTTCTTACTTTTGAATTACATGAATGCTATAAATAAAATATAATAATATTGTCATTAAGGTAATTATTTGCAATTATCCTTTCTAGCTTGCAATGATTTGTAGTAGTTTAGACATCTTAAACAGTTTGGAAAGGCCTACCTATCCCTTCACCACCACCTCATAAATAGACTGAATTTCTAAGAATGTTCATTACAAACTTAATCTGGAGATTATCAGATATTTCCCTCTCAGTACAAATTTTCATCCTCCTTAAAGTTCAATGAAAAAAAATGATTATTGAACTTCAAGGGGGATGAAATATTGAACACTTGCATGTCAATACTCAGTGCAACTGACAAGGACCAGATTGCTGAAGACTGTATTGAGGGGAAAATATCAGACAATCGCCAGATAAAATATGTTCATGTTCAGAACTCTCATTACTGAATAACCACCAAATTTCTGCTTTTGATTTTTTTATAGCTTTAGCTCTAATACCATCAAACTGTCTGGACCATTGACTTTTACCAATTATTTTATTTTCAATTTAGCAGGATATAATTTGCTTCCTATAATACCGTATGCTTAGACATTACAATCCTACAGTTTCTAGCACCAACTTCTCTTCCATTATCTTAACTCATCTCTTGTATTTTGAATAATCAGTATTTGACACTGCATTCCTAAACTTTTCATATGCCAGTCCCACTTAAGATACAATATTCTTTTCTTACTACCTTTACAGCCTTCACAGGTGAGTGCATTGTAATGATATCCTGAAGCCTTGTCTCCACAGACTACACAGAGCTCTTCTTGCCCTTTTATTCGTAAGGCAGAATGATTCAGCCTGGGTCGTTTCTGTCCAAGGTATCCTCCCCCATCATGATGGGCACCCATGCAGGTGGGTTTACTGAGTTCACAATTATTGATGATGTATTGACCATCGCTGAACTGAGAGTCCAAGTTATATGAATTGTAATGAGTCTGTGGAGATGGTGTCTGTAATACTGGAGGGAATTGAACGGTTGAATATTGGCAGTAAGGAGCAGTTTGGAAGTCAAAGTCTTGCACTGGATAACTGATGTGTTCTGGTAAGACATCTGGATTATTTTGGGGGAAAAATCACAATTTAGAATTTGACATGTTTAATTGTAAACTATTGTAATATTTATACATCTAATAAAATTTTGCTATTTGATTTAAAAAACCAACCTCCACATCTGAGTTATGTATGAGCAGTGAAAATATGTGTTTATTTGTATATTATTTATAAAATTTATTTGCCACCCATCTTGTATCCAATGTCTCTAATAGTTAAAGTTAACAATATAGAAAATCCATCCCGGTTTGTGTTTGTCCGGGACATCTTCACCTGTTAATATGGCAAGGGGACAGAGATTGGTGGCAGGAGACATGGAAAAGATTATGGAAAAATTGGGCAAGTTGGATATTCTAGAAGACAAGTTGGACAAATTGGATCAACTGGATCATAAATTTGATCAGAAATTTGAGGAGTTACAACGGAATTTA
>JANHFO010003197.1:86917-115532 GCA_032468095.1 Pareas carinatus
TTTTTCTACTTGCATTTTTACATGCTTTCAAACTGCTAGGTTGGCAGAAGCTGGGGCGAGTAACAGGAGCTCACTCTATTATGCTGCACTAGAGATTCGAACTGCCGACCTTCCGATCGACAAGCTCAGCATCTTTATCTGCTGAGCCACCACGCCCTTTTTCACAATATGTACACTAAGCCAAAAACAAACCACAATTTGGCTTAGCATATTGTGTGAATTTAGCCAACATGTTCTAAAGCTCTTGCCTTTCTGACCAGAGATTTCCAAAGAATGAAGCAACTACTAACTGATCCTTGCAGTCAAGCCCTAGCATAATCTGCGTAACATAACTATTAATTACAGCTGTGTTACAATGTTAATCTAATACATTGTGCTGACTAAGGCAAGGCTGAAGAACAAAGGGCACTTCTCACATATAAACACAGGAATTTTCAAAGCCTTTAGGTCTTAAATACAAGAATTGAATAAATGAAGCTTCAGTCCTTCCAAACTTAAACAAAAATAGCAAGTCCCTAACAATTTGCAGCTTCCCAAAGACCAAGAACCTGCTCCTTGAAGTGATGCTTCTTTTAATGTGATCAATGTTTTCATTCAAATTGTTCACTAGTCATCCCCAAATGAAACCAAGTTTGCATATGATAGTGTAACACACTAGTTTAAAATATAGTCTGTTGCTTTGTGGCTCAGTATGTTGTGACTCTCTGACTAATTGTATTAATTCATTAAGGGGTGGTTCAATTAACCATGGTACTTGTTTTCTGTACATACAACAGTAAAAGTGAGATAAATAAGTGTTGGATTCCAGGATAACTTCAAATTTCAAACGCTACTGAAATAGAATGGGGTTTAAAACAGATTTCACATATTTGTTTAAACCAAATGAGGGAAACCTTTGGTGATTGGAACTATACTTCCTACGCTTAAAGGCTATGTGGGCCACAAAATGGAAAAGATATATATATGCAGGGATTTGGTGGGTGGAAGGGAGATATAACTATTTCGATTTCAATATGGTATTACCCTTTATTTCCCAATTTAAAGCAGAGGAAATATCAGATAATCATGCTTGGAGGGGTACTAAGGGCTACAGAAAAAAAATCAAATACGATCCTTATATGATCCTTGAAACATACACTGTCTACTTCTGTGCTCATGCATCTTTTACTGTATTTGTGTGAACCAGAACTAAAACCACAGGCTGCAGGCACTGATATTGCACCAAATCTGTTTCCAGGGACAAGCACGTAAAACATGCCTCCGGGTAATTAGGTTTTGGGGTGAACAAAACTGATGTTCAGAGAATAAAAAGCTGAGGAAAGGAGACTGGCAAATGTCTCTCCCAGTCTCTTTTTGCTTGTCTCTTAATAGTCGCGTGACTGGTAGAAATACGAACTGCAAAAAAAACCCACAAAAAACTCCAAACCCAAAAGTTTCTTAATCTCTTAAGGTGTCTCACAGGGAGGTGTGTTAAAAAAGGGAGCGCAAAGTGCGGGACGGGGGAGAGAAGGGGCAGCGATCCCTGCCATTTCGAGTTAGTAACAAATACTCAGGACCAGGTGTTAAAACTTCCCGAAGAACAGCGCGGCCTCTTGCAGCAAACGGCACTCCACGCATGCGTCATCTGTTCCTACTTACACGAACCCTCTGCGCTTCGCTCCCCCTACTTTTCCCTGGCCTGGACTCCTGCGCATGCGTCGATCGACCCCGCTTTGCCCGCGACTCTCGCGAGAAGCCGGGATTTATTCCTACGTGCTGTGCCGTGCTGCTCATGGCGGCGCTGGAGCGGGGGCGCTGAGCTGTTGGGGTAAGTGAGGTTCTCTGAGAGGAAGACTAATGGCCTTTCTCGTCCTGCGTCCCGGCCTCGTGAAGGGCTGACGAGGAGCTTGGAGTGACTTGGAACGTCCCCTGTCACGGACCCTGAGACCAACGGTCTAGTGCGGGTGGGACCCCTCCCCCACCCACCGAGTGCCTGCTGATTTGACAGCAAAAGGGAGCGAGAGTAAAAAGGAACGTTGCCGAGACAAGCTCGCCCTCTTCGCCAACCCCTCGCTTTGCCCTTAGGCAGGGCGGAGAGGGAGGGAGGGAGGGAGAGACGGAAAAGGAGCGGGCCCAAGGCTCGGCATTACTACGCTTCCCAGTGTGCGCGACGCGTCTTGCGTTTTTTTTCCCCCGCAGGGGCCGATGGGGGATTGAGTTTAGGGGTGCGGTGTTGGCGGCGGTGAAAAACACTCCAATTCCCATCGTGATGCCTCCGAAAGATTAGGCTACTAGGCCTGCTGGGGGATGGAGTTCTTGGTATGTTACAGTCTTCGGAGCGAAGCTAGCCGTGCAGACTACCTTTCCCAGCATGCAGCGTGCGGGCGTGAGGAGGGGAAGGGGCGGTCAATCTTCCTTTGTGTGAGGGGGAGCGGCCGCCATTTTCCTTCTCTCTTTCTTTTCCCTTCCCCCCCCCCATATCTTGTTCGGGGAGGGAAGCAAATAGTGGACACGCCTCAGATACTTGGGGGATATTATCTCCGGTTGTGGTAGTCGCTACTATGTAGCCAGCAGCAGAACGTGAATTTCTGGATTCCACTCTACGTTTTCAGTAGTAGTAGTATAATTGCTGGGAGCAAGGCTTTTGCACCCTTCCTATTCGGCTAAAAAGCCTAGTCTTCTCGCCCCTCAGCAGCAGGAGCCACCATCTTGCTGCCTAAGGACTACATGCTGTGACTGAACGTCTTTTTAAATCTACAGTGGGAAATGGGGTGGTAACTCACGTTTCCCTTATTTTCTTCAATGAAAATGTTGAAACGGGTTTTTTTCAAAGTCTTAGCTTCTTACCTGAATGCTACTAATACAATTGGACACTGGCCACTTACTGAAATTTGTAACCATTTGTTTCATTCAATTTGTGTCTGAGTGGCTCACAATACAGCAAACAAGATAATAGCGATATAGTAAGGAACAGCACAACGGAAACCAAACTGTAAAAAGGAAAAAAAAATAAGATGCCAAACCCAGCAGACGCCCAAACTCCTCATTTAACATCCAGTATTCTAGCATTCAGAGTAGGGGGTTTCAACCATCTTAGCCCAAGGCTTTATGGCCTTCGGAAACACCAGCTGGGTGGAAGCTACCAGATTTCGGAGGCTGGGGGCTTCATTCCAAGAATATTTAAATTTTAGAACAAATTATTGAGACTTTATTGCACTATACTTTTTACCAAAAATGTCCTTACCAATATATTTGTCATTTTTAAGAGACAACATTGTATCTAAGTACAAGTTGAAATTTGATGCCATTTTAGGAATTGATTTTCCTTCGATTGTTTTTGATGAGTTAATTTCTTTGAGTTTACTTTGTTTCCAAGCCAGAGGCTCTAATTCTGCTGCTGGCTTTTCCAGTGAGAAAAGAGTCTAATGCCCTGTTTTCAAAGTCATGTAATCTAATTACAGCTCATTCCTATGCAGCTATGTTTAAAAGCAAATCTTGGTGAATTCAGTGGGCCATGGTCACGCCCTTATTGCACAATGCCATGTGTGATTATTCTAATATAAGCCTTACTGAATTCTGTGGAAGTTTAATTCCCAAATAAATACAGGATAGTACTTACAGCCTTTTGCTTTTGCTATGTCTTTAATAAAGTTATATTTAATTATTCCTAATTATTTTAATTGAAACAGACTTTTCTTCATACTAATTCATTTATATAAAGGGATATCTGATAGCATGCTTTGACTACAAATGAAAAGATATCTTGAAAAATATTTTAAAAGTAATTTAAGCTAAATATATTTGCCTTTTAAAAATAGTATGCCCAGAAATTTTTTTCATGTCAGTAATAAGGACTACTTTTATTTAATTCATCTATGTAGATACATATAAAAACAATATCCATGTGTCAGAATCAAATAATAAATATTCAGAAGGGGGAAAGTCTGAACTTTTTCTTTCCTCTGACTGAATTGGGCTAATCCATCAAGATAATGTGTTTAGAGACCACTGAATTGAATGAAAGCTTGGCAACTGCACTGGGTGTTTACTATCAGGAGGAATATTTATAGCTGCTGAGTTGGAAAGTAAAGAATTTACAATAGAGGCACAAGATAATTTCATAAAAGCTCTTCTAAGCTTTTGCAGCTTTGAGAAAACATTGGATTTGATAATTGGATGTAGGAAGCATTTGGAAATAAATTAATTTATGTTGTTCTATTTCTTAAGAAGCAAGCTCTGGTGAATTTAAGGATATATAAACATATATTTCCTAGTAAGTATATAGGGCAGTGATGGTGAACATTTTAGAGATCAAGTGCTCAAACTGCAACCCAAAAGCAAAGTGCCAACATAGCAACACGCACCTCTCCTGTGGCCATTGGCGCCCCCCTGCACCCTCTGAGCCCATCAGCACCCTCCAACCCCCCTGCGCCCATTGGTGACCCCTGCACTCCCCACCTGCCAGTGGCCTACCGGAACTTGCCGTGAGCCTTCCAGAGGCCTGCCTCAACTTTTGCAAGTCACACACAGTCCATCATGGGCCTCCCAGCCACCTATTCCAACTTCTGTGGCCTGCTGTAAGCTATACTCCCTTCCAACCTAGCTCCTCTCCTATCTCACCTTTGACACAGGCTCCATGCATGTGAGCTGCCTGCCTTACTCCAGACAGGAGGGAGGAAGCGCTCCCATTGTGCTGCTGGGCAGAGGGGCAGGCGATGTCAGAAATGTCCTCAGGCATGGAGAGGGGGAGGGGAACACCGCGCTAGTCCCTCTGGCCTTCTAGTAAAGAAATCTGCTGGGGCAGCGGCGCATGTGCCCACAGAAAGGACTGAGTGCCGCCTCTGGCACGTGTGTCGTAGGTTCGCCACCACTGATATAGGGGATTGGGTTTTTGTTTTCTGTATTTAGCAGGAGGATTTTCTGATTTTAGGAATACTTGTATTGAAGTAAGCATTTACTTTTTTCCCCCCTCAAATAAGTGTGCATATTTCACATTCTGAAAAAACACCTTTGAGATTTCGCTCATCTACATAGACTAGACACATCTTTTTAATGAAATTTCTGAGTTTCTATACCTATATAATATTTAAACATTCTTAATATAGTGGTTAAGGTGATGGCTTAGAAACCAGGAAACGTAGTTCCAGTCCCATTTTAGGCATGAAAGCTTGCTGTGAGACTTTGGGCCCAATCACTTTCAGCCCAAAGCACCTCACAGGGTTGTTATGGGCAAAATAGGCGGTAGGACTATTATGTATGTTTTCCATCTTGCGTTACTTAAAAAGTAATAAAGGGATAAATAAAATGTGATGATGTACTTTTCAGTTTTAATTAGTGGTATTGTTTTTAAAGCATGCCGTTCTGTCAATTCTTCAGTAATATTTGGAAGCACTTTCAATTGGAAATGTTATCTTCCTCCCAAAATAAAGTGGACTAAGCAGAGCTTTTAGAAAAAGATAGAAGGATGTTTTAAAACTGAAGGAGCCATTCCTATTTCTTCTCTACTGTTGCCTAGCATTTGATTCTGGTTACTTCTGTCTCCAGATTATAATCTTAAATATCCTACCTACCTTTTCCTTTGGCTAAATGACTCAGTTGTTCTTTAGCAGTTTTCTATATTATATGCCAAGTGATTGATGGTTGCTTGGAAAACTACTTCAACATTAAACATAGTTTATCCTATCTTGCATCCTGTTCTTTACATACATTATAAGAAAAACATACTTGTCTGGAAAAGAAAATTGGTAAACAGTTTCTGAAGGACTGTCTTTTTAAAAATGTTCTTTTTCTGGGACACAGAATAAAATTATCTGCAACACCATTGCCCCCTTTTTGAATATAGAATCACAGCATAAAGACTATAGGAAAACTTCCTTCACCTATATAAAGTACAGGGATTAAGTTAAAAGATACTTGTATTCAGTTTGCTACTTAGTTATGCTTTTTTGTAATATTTAATAGTATCTATAATAGTCAATAATAGTACATTGCACACTGAACATCAGAATTTTCAGATCAACTATTTTCTCAGAAGAAAATAGATTTATTTTGAAAAGGATTAGGTGTCTCCAGTCTTTATGTGTATTTGGAATGGAATTTAGGATATGTGAAGGATGCCACCATAAAAGTTTGTTTATTCACAAAACTGCTATCACTATATACACTCAAACAGAAGTTAACCGTTTCATAGACAGAAAAACTGGATGGGTGGAAGACCAATATGTTTTCCAGTAATCTAAACATGAAACACAGATAAAGCTTTAACTAATTTTATAAGTACAGGAAATGTATGTTATAGAAATTGATTTTCTGAATACAAAAACATATGCTAGTAAGGAAAATAATTTCAGAAATAAGCCAAATTTTTATTGTGATAAAAACATAATTTGTCTAAAACATGACTGTGATAGAAATGAAACTGAAATCCCAAAATATTTCAAATAAAGTAATTGAGTTGTGGTTTAAGAATCTAAATATAAGAAAACTGAATATTAACCTTAAAATGTAAACCATAAAGACCTACATTTCTTAATCCTCAAGTTCTGCCAGCTTTCCACCCACTCAGTTACCCCCTATGCTTGTCTTTCAAGATCATTTCTTCCACATGACTCTCCTACATACATGCAGCAACCCTTTGAGGTTATAGGAAACATTCCCCAGGAAAACTAGAGCTACTCTTTATTAGGATATGCTATTTTAAATTGATAATCTTGAAATTCTGTTTTTCTTCCCTTTTATAGCCAAGTATCTCAGTGAGAAGCCAGCCTGAATCTCTCCCTAATACTGCCTTTCTCAGAGCTCAACGAATACTTCTGCCTCTACCCCTCCAATCTTTTTTTTGTAAACAGCTTCTGAATTTTCTCCGAAGGCCAACTGACTATAGTATTCAAAACGTTTGTCTTGAACTAAATATACTTACATACAGAACTTGAGGTTTCTCCATTAGTGCTATTACCATTCATTCTGACTTCTATTTATATTATTACCAATATTCTACCCTTATTATTTAGGGAAGACCTTCCCTAAATATCCCAAGCCATTCCATGCTACAAAACGGGGTTCAATTTTAATCTTTTTGGAAGTTTCATCTTATACTGATATTTCTAAGGCCTTGATGAACCAACCACAAAGTCCAAAGCAAGACATTTAAAAAAGAAAATAATAGCCAAGTTGTAGATGATCATAGTTAGTCAAGTGCTTTATGAAAACAGGATTAGGTGTCTGCACTGTGATGCTTAGAGATACTACATTTTTTGACTCTAGAAAATGTTCCGAATTTGTAATTACTCTTGTTTTTACCTGGTATGTTGAAAAAAGTGGACATTTAAATTTCAAATATGAAAAATGAACCATAATCATACTTAGTAAATAGTGAAATTAACTAAAAATCCTGATTAATGTGATAGATGAGAATTGACAAGACATAAGTTAAATTCCAATTCAGTCATGAAATTTAGTATGTGACTTAGTATATGCCTAATCTGACATGAATTTAAAATAAGACTTGAAAGAGCAATATGCCTTTAGTTTCTTGGTGAGAATGTTCTAGATGAATCAGTAAAATACTGTTTAATTGGTTTTGTATTCAGTGCTTTGGCAATACTTGCTTTAAATAAGATTGCTTTTCATTGAATTCCTTTAAGTTTGGTTAAAACGTAATGTCTGGAATTCTTGTGAGAAACTTTTCTTCTTTGGTGGGATCATATTAATGGGGTACATAAACATAAAAATGTATAGCATAATGAATTTGTTTATCCTTTTCTCCCTCCAGTATGAAGTGTAACAGAATAGAATTTACCACCTGAAACTGCTGCTTCAAGTTCAGATCAGGAAAGGAACACATTACATCGTAACAACAAAACAAGACCAAAGAAGAGTAAACTTTACACTGAAGACACAACACTTGATCTGAAACAAGAAGTTTGTGCCTACTCAACAGCTTCAAAAGAGCACGTCCCAACGCTGCTAGTAGTCTTTGTTTTCTTCAGTACTGTGCTGAAATTGCCCAGTGCAGCACCAGTTATTCTTTATTAGCTTGATAGATCACTTGTCTCTTGCTATTTCTTTTTTTTTTTAACAATAGCAATCTTCAAACTTTGAAACGTGTACTGAAACGAAGAATCGGCAAATACTACTGAAAGTGCAATATTAGAATATCACTGCGAGGTTGGTCCAAGTACTGTGTTGAACAGCAAAATATTTATTTCAAATTATAACTAACGTATACAATGAGTTAAATAATCGTTTTGTTTAAATCTTGTCTTCATTGGTCAAAATATCAAAGCAGATTCTAACATTTGGCTATGATGCTTGTCTTTTTAAATTATTGAATTTTAAGAACTGCCTCTTCGTTTTATTTGTCGAGCTAACCATGGAATGCAGTCTTATTATTGTTACTATTTCATTAAGCTTTCTGCTACTATTTTCCAGTTTCTCACTTTTGAAATCGATTTACTCTAATGCTATAAATCTGGATCTCAAACTTTCTCCATATCCTTCTCCCAGTTACTGGTATCGGTCAGTGAGTCTCCATTTCATAAGCTGGTAGGCTAAATGTGAATTTTCTGCTGTAAAGATAACTGATTAAAAGTAATCATGAGTTCAATTAGCAACCAGCTTGTGTTGTTCATTTCAGAATCCCTCTAAAAAACAAAAACAATGCTTTCTTAACTAGCACATCAATCCCTTCCTGTCTAATATTCTAGGAAGCTGCCACAATGGCAGCTTTTTTATGACACTGGATAAGTGGCAGATATACATTGACAAGGTTGTCTTGTTTGATTTTGTTATATGCAGCATTATAAAATTAAGTTGAAACAGGCGTAAAAATATGGCAAGCACCTGGAAAGAATTTGTTGAATTTTCCATGCCGTCTTCTCCCCCTACTGCATACGTTAGTGCCAACCTGGGCAATGCATCTCCAGTCGGACTGAATTTATCACCTTATGGCCAATCAGTAAGTTCTTTTGCCATACTAGCAATATTCTTAAGGGTAAAGCCAAATTAGCTCAGATGGTGTGATATAACAACCGTTGAGCAAAAGAAAAAGTGTGGCCAATTTGCAGATAGCAGAAAATACTGCTCATTTAGTGACCTCTGAGCCTTCTGTTAATCATGCCAGAGTCATGAGCAGACTAAAATATCCTTAGCTTCAGTTTGGAATCATTTCACACTCACTCCTCATTCCCAACCATTCTTTTCATTGGTCATTGTGCCAGGCCTAGTTCCTGTTTGAGGGGAATTGGTTACCTCTCCAGCTGTTTAAAGGCAAAGCTGCCCTGGAACATAGATGCCCACATCCTATACAGAATCAAAATGTGAAAGTATCCAGTTGAAAATAGACAGTGCCCACACCTGTAAAATTTGCTTGTATAAAAATTTTACCCATTGGCAAATATTTGTTAGGTATTTAATCCTTTTCTATCATGGTCTTTTATAACTACAGAAATTATGCTGGTTTTCCAGCAATCTAGCTACTAAAACGTAGTAGGGTAGTGTTTAAGTTGATAGCCTTCATCTAAGGGATGTATTTTGGTTCTTATGTTTGCTGTATCAAAACATTGGAAAGAGAGCTGTCTTAACGTTTCTGAAGGTTCGCTGTTTATTAAATAATAAAGTATAAGATAGTCATGACCCTGAAGTTTATAAGATATCTTTCTTAGTACCTTGTTTACCAATAGTTGAGAACTGTTGAAACTCAACTTACAGTAGTGTTGGGGGAGGGAATCATAGCTCAGAGATAGAACACATGAAAAATGCCTTTATTTAATCTCTGATATCTCCTGGTCAAAAACATAAAGGACTTGGAAAGACCTTTGCTCAGGACCATGGATGCTGCTACCAGTCAAAATATATAGCATCGAGCTAGATATATATGGGCAATGGTCTGACTTCGTATAAGGCAGCTTCATAGATTTAATACAAGGATCATTCTAGGATATAGACCTTTGCCTCATTTACTGACTTTTAAAATTATGTTGCATATGTATGTAGAAATGTCTTATATCATAGATTTTGGCGCACAAACAGATGACCAACAAATTTGTATGATTTAATATTACTATACTACGTTCAATATGTAGACCGTAAATAAGTGATACAGCATTGTCACTTGAATTCATTTATGTACAATACAATTGATATTTGCTTAATACTGTGTATATTTAAGCTGCTGAAGAACTGAGAATTGCTGTTAACTGAATTTAGCCTTAGGAAGAATGGCAAGTTAACCAAATATTAAAGTTCTTGTACCTGATATTCAGGTTCTATAATTTATCCTCTAAATTAAAGAGGAAATTGGAATGGCAGTCTCTATAGTTATGTGAAATTAGTTTAGCATCTTAATTCTAAATAATAAATTACAATTCTTCAATTATACTGTTAATAGCTTACTGGAGTCTTTTAAGACTTTTATTCAGTTGAAAAAATTCAGCCACAAAAGCAACTTGTGTAATAAGTATGTGTTTATTTTTGTTTGGGTTTTTTTATAACCCAGTAAAATTAATGATTCTCAAATTCAGATGTATGCTATCCCTTTAGAGTGGTAAAAGAGAAAAATAATAGGTAATAAATATATTATTTGCTATATTGCAAGGATATTTAAAGTGGTACAGCTTTTTGCTCAATCCACTGCTTGCATATATTTCTTCCCAGTGACACATATTGGATTTTTGAAAATGTAAGCAAACTAGTACATTGTTGGAAAGAAATTACTGACTTAGAAGTAGTTTGCTCATACACTAATTCCAGAACAATAAGGATATCTAAATTGACTGCTTTTGATTTCCAGCTAAGTGTCTTGAAACATGGATTTAATAATGATTGGATATTGCTAAAGATGTGCTAATTATTGACTAGTTATACTGTGTACTATGTTATCACAGCTGTATGAGATGGAGAACCATTATACTGTGTCATCAGATCCTCTCCCCCCTCCTGCAGCTCCCCCTCCCTCTCATCCTTTACCTTTCTCTTCATCTTCTACTTCATCCGGGTCTAAAAAACCGAAGAGGACCCCCCTTTATCAGAGATCTGTAAGTCAGGGCACCTGTTAACAGACATGCCATTTTAGCATGGGAATCCTTAGCATTTAACTATTCTCTGCATACTTTTTCACTTCTAACCTCACTGGTATTAAATCTCCTCAACAGGTTAAGGAGTATAATAGATCTATACCAATGGGCAAACTTGCTGAGCACTCAAATTTTGCTTTCCTGTATCTGTTTTAGAAACTTTATGAAAGCCTGGTATTCTTATGCATATGTTGATTGTATTTTCATTTTATGCATTCAGGATGTTAAAAAAAATTTCATTGGCTTACAGATGTGAACAAAATGAACAGACTTCTAAGCATGTGCAAAAATTACTATTGTTTTTCTCCTCTAGATGATGTCAGTCATGTCATTCTGGAGGTGGTATGGAGTTTAATCCAGCTCATGCTGTTCTGGATTAAATGGGACCATTTGTCAAATATCAGGTTTTTTTGTCAATTCAGCAGATTAACCTCAACAAAAATCACACCATCTCTGAAGTGGCCAAATGGCTTTAAAGTCTGATATATTTATAATAGGAAACAATAGGATGGTGCAAAAATTGTGAACACTTAATGACTTCCATAGGAAAAAAATTGCATCTTATGGTGCTATTCCTAAATTGTAAGATATGCAATTGTGGTTTTTAGTTTGATTGGTAATTTTGTTTTTATATGGGGACTTTCTGTTCTTATTTTTTGACAATAGCATTGCACATTACCACCAGTTCCTGCACTATTCAACCTAAAACAGATATTTGTTTCATCTCTCCATGGTGCAAAATCAAAAAAATCTATGCTTTTGAAAGGATTTGCTCTTAAGTAATTTTGTGTTTAGTGGGACCGTTGTAGCAGCTGCATGCCAAATAATTCATAGCATTGTCTGTAAAGACAGCCCTTTCCTTTAAAATGAAATACTTTTAAAAAAACCAAAACAGTTTGGTCAGTCTCAGTTTAATGAGTAATTGACTATTCATAAAATATAGATTTCAAAGCTGCTTACATGTACAATTCTGAATACTTAATAGCTCCTTATGATTATAGGAATGTTAGTTTGTTTTCTTAAACAGATACACAGGAAATTGCATAAATACAGAGGAACAGTGCATGATTTTGGCATTGCTTTGCTGTGAACTCTTTGACTTGCATGAGATGGTTACTGTAAATATTTCAGGGAGCTTCTGATACTAACCTCTTTTTGAACTTAATTTAACTTGATAGCCAAACAGATTGAGTTTTTTTTAAAAGTGATTTAAGAAAAATATATGTTGATGAGAACTTAAAATTCCAATTTTTCCTTTATATTCAATGGGTTTAAGAAATCTCCATGAATGGAAAATTATTTAAATTCAGAGAACATAGCAATTAGCTTTGAGATTTAATAAATATTAAGCTGCTAGCTATGTTCAGAGAGTAAATTATGAAAATTGCCATGATGCTAATTTGATTTGAAAAATATCTTAAATTTCATTTGTTACTAACCATTATGGCTTTGCTTTCTTGGTTACCTCCATTGGCAAAGTCAAATCACGTAAATGGATAACTTGAAATCTATTTTAATATTTGTGTAAATGTGAAATAGAACAGCATGATAACTTTCAGTGCAAAATTATTACTTATGTAGAAAAAGGTGACATAAAATCTGTTCAAATTGCTAGAAGCCTACATGCCTATTTGATAATG
Organism: Pareas carinatus; assembly: GCA_032468095.1. Lineage (NCBI taxonomy): Eukaryota > Metazoa > Chordata > Lepidosauria > Squamata > Pareidae > Pareas > Pareas carinatus. The sequence continues at coordinate 99,609 of JANHFO010003197.1, forward strand.
TTTAAGTGTTGGCTTTTTACAATATATTTATCCTGAATTAACAAGTAACAATATGAAAGGAAAAGAAAATATCCTTAGGGGAACTTACACATTTCTTTTTGATTCCAGATGAGCTTTGATCCAAACCTTCTCCATAACAATGGACACAACGGGTACCCCAATGGTACTTCTGCAGGATTGCGCGAAACTGGGGTTATTGAAAAACTGCTTGCCTCCTATGGATTCATTCAGTGTTCAGAACGGCAGGCTAGACTGTTCTTCCACAGTTCACAGTATAATGGCAATCTACAGGAGCTCAAAGTAGGAGGTAATAAATTAACTAGTAGAGGGTTGTCTTTGTACATAAAAAAACTTAATTTCTTCTAGAGACATATATGCTATTGTGAACAGTAGTGACTGAAGCATCAGCCAGATAGTAAGTAAAATCAAACTTCAGTTTGAATATTAATGAGATCGGATTAATCATATGAAAGAACATCTAAAAAGTTATTTTTAATATTGCATGTTGTAGAAAGCATTCTAGAAAGTTTAGTTAGGATTCCTAAGGCAGAATATAAGAAATGGCAATAGTTTTGCATATTAGTACCGTATCTCACTGTGTAGCTTCAAGAAACAATTTGTATATACTAAGACTGGTATGATTTCAGAGCATTTGAAAGCATGCGTAACGTTTCTTGGGAATACCTTAAATTAAAAATGTGCCTTGAATTTGCATTCATCTGTGGAGGATAGGGGCATGTCATCTATGTTACTAGGATGAAACACAACTGCTTGAAATTCTGGATGCCTGCTACATGCGCATTGCAACTCAGGTTTTAGACTGTGATTCTGGATTTTGCATTGTATTAGAATACATATTATGGGGATATGTTCTCAGTAGTGACATTTGAGCTATGTGGTATCTGCTATTTTTTTGGTGCATGTGCAACATTTTGGTACACAACTTAATGTGAAACAAATTCAATAGAATCAGAAAGTTAAAACTAATTGAGTATAGCTGTTATTTAAAAAGCACAGTTGTTTTTCATATTAACTAAGTATAAATGAACCTGTGAAGCCTTATTTTATTATGTGATTTTCATTGCTATAAGTTTAATATTCAAATTAGGGTAATTTTTATTGTTAACTGCTTTTTGAAATTTGGGTGTTTTATTGACTTAGAAATTATTTGGACATGGTTTTAACCATTAGCTTGAAGCGTATACGTTATATATATAATTTGTTTACAGATGATGTTGAATTTGAAGTGTCTTCTGATCGGCGAACTGGAAAACCAATTGCAATTAAACTGGTGAAGATAAAAACAGAGACCTTACCTGAAGAACGAATAAATGGACAAGTTAGTGCCAATCCTTAGGGGTTTTTTTGTTTTTCTTTTCAATATGCATGCTGTTTTCAGCTGCTGTGGTCAAACAGAAAAGGATAGAATTAAATGTAGCATGCCTCTCCTTAGTTGCATTAAAATATTTTTTTTCAAATATACTTTTTTTCCTCCTTTTGGCAAGCACATAAAAATTAAGAAATTTACCTAACCAGGAACAATTCTTACAGTTAATAAAAGTACTGTAAGATAAAAGCTTTGCAGCATGACATACTGTTATGGGTTACCTGTTAAATGCATCCCTGAGTGTGTTATAGAAGTCTGATGCATAATGGTGCCTCTAGAAATAATTAGCAATGGATTTTTTTTTTTTGACTGGTAGGTTGTGTGTGCTGTTCCTCACAACTTAGAGAGTAAGTCTCCAGCTGCCCCGGGTCAGAGTCCAACAGGGAGTGTATGCTACGAACGTAATGGGGTAAAAATTATGTATTTACTAAAAAATGTTTCACTGATCCTCCAGTGTAGTTTAAACTAAAATGCTTACCAAAATAGACAGTTAAAGATGTATTTGCTTTAAAAAGTTTAAATTTCTGATTAATCTATCGATACATAAATGCATAAAGTTTAACATACTGATTATAATTATGAAATGTTTTCAAAATACAGATTAGAATATAAGGTCAGTTAAAACGTTATTAGCAAACAACTTCATTGTTGGAATTTATTTATTTATTATAAAATTCTATAATGTAAATTTCTGACCACTTTCTAAATTCCAAAAATCATGTTTAAACTAACCTGGAGATTATATTTTCTCTCGCTTTAAATATGATAGCGAATTGTTCATGCAACCAAATTATAATTTGCAGGAAGTATTCTACTTAACCTACACCCCTGAAGATGTTGAAGCAAATGTTCAGTTGGAAACTGGAGACAAAATAAACTTTATTATTGATACAAATAAACAGTAAGTAGATATCTTGTATTATACTAAATTATTGTTAGCTAGAATGCTAAATTTTCTTTTTTTAAATGTATGTTTACTTGAAACTTGGTTAACAAACTTTGAAACTCATCTTTTGGATGTAGTACTGTATATTTTGGAGCAGAAATTGATAAAGCACATTTATCGTCTGTTTCAAGGGTAATCTGAGAAAATCTCAATCTGGATCGTTTTGTAGGATGCAAGCTTAGAATTTACTTTTCAAACAACGATTTAGCAATATGACATCTTCTACCTTTTTCTAAGCTTTCCAGTCATAGGAAATGACTTGTTCCAAGGCTCAGCTGTGAGAGAAAGTTTGTGAATCTTTTTAGAACTATCTATAATCATGTAGGACTTTATCTTAAAATGTGACTAGAACTTCATATTAATGAATAAAGAAAATCTGAGAAAAGAAATAGAATCCCAAACTGTGTACTATGTCACATTTGTATTTCAAATACTGAGCCAAAATTTATTGTTGGAATACCCTACATAAGAGTCAGCAACTTAGCCTGCAGGCGAGATGTAAACTGCTATCCAAAATGATGTAGCCCATAGTCCTAAAAGCAAATATTTCCACCCAGCCTGTAAGAGAAAAGAAAAGAACAATTATCCATTTGGCTGCTCTGCTGACCGCTCATAACCTCTTTAGGCAGTCATTTAGTTTCACTAGCCACCTAAATGTGGATGAAGCAAGTCCCCTGCCTGGTGCTGGCTAGAGCAAGCCATGAGGAACAGATCGCAATGACATGACTTTGATTGCTGATTCCTGCCCTCAGATAACATAACTATCTTAATAGAGTAGGTTAAGTTAAAAATTCTAATCAGTGAGATGATGTTTATGTAGCAATTTGAGTGGTCCTCTCCAATCCTTAGCATACATGCTGTTTGCCATCATTGAAGTCTCCTGTTCCTGACACAGGTTGTCATCATCAGAGACCACTCTCCAGGCAGATGTCCAGTCAGAAGAGACCTCTCAAGAAAAAAAGGGAGATCAGTACTCATGAATCTGAAATGGATTACAGAATTATTATCAAAGGCATTGCCTTCTATCAGACTGTGGTCAAGTAGATATTGTACAAATGGAAAAAGTACAATACCATTATTACCCTTACAGGAGTGACCATCCAAGTCATTAAAAGATCAGGGCATACAATATTTAGAAAAGTACAGAGAACCTCGAGGTGACAGCAAAGGAGTTGCAGGCCATTCAGATACCAGTGTTTATGAATCTTCTATAGGAAAACATTGAACAAGAGTGCTGTCCATAAGAGGAAACCAAGAAGGAAGCAATTTGTCTTTAGAAGGCACATTGCTGTTCATCTCATATTTGCCAGTAGTGATCAGGATGACTATTTAAACACTGGAACTTTAACCATTAATGAGAAATATGTTTGGGCGAAAAAATGAAATACAGGTAGTCCTTGCTTAACAATTGCCTTGATTAGCAACTGGTGAAGGTTATAACAACACTGAAAAGGGTAACTTTATAACAGGCCCTTGCACTTAAAACTTTGTAGTGTTCCCATGGTCATGTGATCAACATTCAGACCCTTTGCAATCAACAGTCATTTCCTGTGTTCACAGGATCACCTTGTATGTGCTTCACAGCTGACTTCCACAAGCAGAGTCAAAGGAGGGGCTGGCAGTAAAATCACATGTTGCTGTCATGTGATGTTTCAATGATAGAATTACTAAGTCGAATTGTGGTTGTTAAGTAAGGTCTACCTGTACTTCATTCTAACAAAAGAATTTTATCCTAATGGATAAATGATTTGCAGAATGAAGATCTAGACATTCTCTGTCCTTGAAGGAACAATAGATTCTTGGTGGTACCAGCAAATTCTACATGAAAATGTCTGAGGTATCCATCTGCAAAATACTTGCCTGAGCTGTACTTAAACAAATGTGAGTCATGGCAGCATAACAGCAATTATAGACACAAAAGCAAATACACAACAAAATGACTAAAGCAGAAGCAATTTCATATTTTTAGAACAGTTAAGTCAAAGTCCTGACATTAACCCATTTGAAGTATTGTAGCATCCCCTGTAGGAAGCAGTTCATAGAAGACTACCCCCAAATATCAATGAGTTGAAGTGAAATGGGCCAAAATGCCTTCAAGCCAAGTGTGGAATTGACTAAACAGGTATGGCAATAATTTGGTTGAAAACTTGGCTGTTACTACTGCAAAGTATATTGTATTTTGCATATTTAATGATAATGTATTAGTGGGATATAAATGAAGCTCAGATCACACTGTAGACAACAGCATCATAGAACTTTTATTTATTTATTTTCTGGCAATCTCGTTTCAGAGTGACTCTGGGCGGCTTACAGCATTAAAAGCACTAAAATAATAAAAGATAGTTCTAACGAATTCACAAACTGAAAACAATCTTTTTGTGCTATCCACAAAAAACACAAGCATTTTATTTTAAACTTAGAATTGTTTTCTTAACCATACTATATTCCATAAGAGATTGTTTCATAATATATTTGTTGATCTTCAAGATAAAAGTTTTTGATTAACAGCAGGATTTCTTTTTTAAGATTTATGTTACAACAAAGTGTGTTTCTAAATCTGGATTTGCATACAAAATTAAAGAATGATTCTGTGTAGTTGGTAAGATAAGTGAGTTATTTTAGTCTTTATATAATCTTAGTTTACTTTCATCCTAGTACTGGTGCTGTAAGTGCTCGGAATATTATGCTTTTGAAAAAGAAGCAAGCTCGATGTCAAGGAGTAGTTTGTGCCATGAAGGTAAGGAATGCTTTATTAAACTTAATTACATGTAATAGAATTAAATCATTCTGATATGTTTGTAATTTCAGTATAAAGTCATAGAAATTTGAAGAAAATCTTATTTTTTATTTTATCTCTTCTAAAGCTTTGTATCCTTGCTTGGAAATAAACCATATTGTATCCAAGAAAGAAAGCCTCCTTTATGCTTTTTACCATGCATCTTATAAAGAGTTACAGATCAGGGGTTTCATACATGTAATCCACTGGGTTGTTTTGTGCAGCCCATGATGACTCAAAGGTTTGTGGCATTGTCAGATCTCAAATGTCATTAGGGTGACTGAAAGTCCCCAATCTCCCCTGCCACTATTCAGCGTTGTTGCAGATACTGTGCCAGTATATGATTGCTGTAGAAGTAATGTCACTAACTTGCTTTTGTTATTGCTGATACATGCAGAACACTGAGGTTAGGGACTAGAGACAGTTCAGAGATTGCATTCATGATTATATAGTATTTTACTTCTTTCCTTGTATACAACATTAAATTAATAGTTAATTTTGATTTAATAGTCACATTTGTGCGTGTGTATGAATATTGCTCACCAATTACTACATTTTACGTAATGGAGCTCTAATATTCATTGGAGTTTGAGACCATATATTCATGTGGATCTTTTTAAAACTCATTTCTCTTTGATTACTGCAGTAACTAATGACCACAATCGGGACCAAAATTGTCGCTAAGTGATATGGCCTTTGTGAATTGCGCCTGATTTTACAATATTTTTTTGCCATGACCATTAAGCAAATTTTAATCACATGACCACAGGGACATTGTGCAAGGACCAATCATTAATTACCAATTTCCAATCGTTAATCACTTTTTTCATAAAAGTGTCATAACTTTGAATGGTCGTTAAATGAATGGCCATAAGTTGAGGACTACCTGTAGTAACTAGATCTATCAGGTAACTTAATGAATGTTTGAAGGCATCTTGGCTAAATAATTGATCTTCTCTTAGGAAGCCTTTGGATTCATTGAGAGAGGTGATGTTGTAAAGGAGATATTCTTTCACTATAGTGAATTTAAAGGTGATCTAGAAGCCTTGCAGCCTGGTGATGATGTGGAGTTCACAATCAAAGACAGAAATGTAAGAGTAAATTTCATACATTTAAATTATATTAAAATTAATACAATTTATTGGGGGTTTGTGTGTGTGTGTATGAGAGAGAGAGACTTATTCCTAGACTTCATACTCTTTGCATGAGGTTAATCATTTTTTTCTAAATGATTTCAGTGAGAGCGAGTTTAGCCTAACGGTTAAGGCACCAGGCTAGAAACCAGGAGACTTTTATTTTTAGTATTGCCTTAAGCATGAAAACTGACTCTACTTCACAGGGTTGTTGTTATAGGGAAAATAGGAGGAAGGTGTATTAGATATGTTCACTACTTTTATTTATACAGATAATAAATGCAGGAAATAAATAAATAATGTTCTTTTAATAGGGTAAAGAAGTTGCAACTGATGTAAGGCTTTTGCCTCAAGGAACTGTTATTTTTGAAGATATTAGCATTGAACACTTCGAGGGAACTGTAACAAAAGTAATTCCAAAAGTACCCAACAAAAATCAGGTAATAAACGCTTTTTAAATTTTCCCATTTTTCTTCAGAATGCTGTAACTCTAAATGTGTGTTATAAAGGACTGATAAATGTAGTAATAGTGACAAGTGAATTATATTTCCTATTTGGGGGAAACATTTTTTAAAAGGGAATAGTTGAAAATATACATTGAGTACAATTAGCCATCTAAATTTCTTCTATATTATAATTAGAATGACCCATTACCTGGACGCATAAAAGTTGATTTTGTGATTCCTAAAGAACTTCCATTTGGAGACAAAGATACAAAATCAAAGGTGACACTTTTGGAAGGTGACCACGTTAGATTCAACATTTCAACAGATCGGCGTGACAAATTGGAACGAGCCACTAATATTGAAGTTCTTCCCAATACTTTTCAAGTCACTAATGAAGCTAGAGAAATGGTAAGCACTTGATAAGAAATATGGCAGAATAAAGTTGGAAATAATATCTTTTAGCTATGTGTGTGTTGTATTACTATGATTGTATCATGGTGCCAAATTTCTTATAGTGATGAATGTAGTGATGGACTTAGGAAAACACCTATAAATTCAGGGTGGGTTTATTCTTAGGGAAATATCTTCTAGGAAGCATTGCTCTACACTTGAGCAAAGGTTACGGAAAATTGAAGCATAACGTTTATAAGTACCAATAAAGGAGAAAATTTGTAGTTCAGGGTTGAAATGAGGGGTTCTTGGTGGTTGTTTTGGTTGTTTTCTTGCAGACATTTCATTACCCAAACTAGGTAACATCATCAGTAGCTAATTAGTCTGCAAGGCAACAAACAAGCTCAAAGAGCACCAAGGAGTTTATAAGGATTTAAATTAAAGCCTTGCTATAAAATGTGTTTTAATTTGCATCCATTATGATAATGAGCATTCCATTGCATATCTTGCTCCTTTATGGTTTTCTGTATGTGTGCGTGAGATGGATGTGTTTTTTTTCTTCCTTATTTGCATGGGTGTATTCCTACCTATTTAGCTCACTAGTCTTAACTGTGTTCTATAGAAGCAGTGTAATTTAAAATAAATGACTTTATATAGTTAGGTTTGAATTGAACTGAACTTAGTATAAAAGTGTGACCACTGGATAGCTGATAAAGCACCCAGGTTAGGAGATTAGATTCAAATTGGGAAGTCTGCTTTGACACTTTTCTCTACCACATTCTGATTAAGTGTTATCAAGCAAAATCCTTCTAGTCTCACCCTAGAGCTATTTTGGAGATAATAAAACTGGCTTTCTTTGCAGGGTTTTTGAAATCATGATATATACAATGGCCTTGGTGAAAACCTTTGTTACCTTAGGGTAGACCTGGGCATTTTATGGTCCGTGAGCCATATTTATTTATTATTAAATTTATATACCACCCTTCTCCCGAAGGTCCTAGGGCAATGTACAGCCGTCTAAAAACAATATGATACAATATTTAAAAGCAATTTAAAAATATTAAACCTAGGACTGCACTAAAAACTCACTAATCCGCCCCCCCAAGGAACCGACACTACTAAAAAACCCTGGGGATCAGGCCAGCCCAGCCTGGATGAAAAGATGAGGCGGCGGAAGGCCCGGAGATCGACAATCATACGGATCTCTACAAAGAGCTCGTTCCATAGGGTTGGCACTGCCACAGAGAAGGCTCTACCCCTGGGGGCCACCAGCCGGCATTGTCTGACTGACGGCACCCGGACGAGATCCACTCTGTGGGAGCGAACTGGTTTGTGGGAGGTAATTGTCGGTAACAGATGCTCCTGCAGATACCCGGGCCCTATGCCATGGAGCGCTTTAAAGAATGTAACTAACACTTTGAAACGCACCCGAAAGGCCACGCAGCTCACGCAGGAGGGGGGTCACATGAGAACATTCCCTGACCCCCATAATCCCCCACGCGGCCACATTCTGAACTCACTGCAGCCTCCGGATGAAGTTCAAGGGGAGCCCCATGTAGAGTGTGTTGCAATAATCCAGCTGGGAGACGACGAGCGCCTGAGTGACTGTGCGAGGGGTGTCCTGATCCAGAAAGGGGCGCAACTGGCGAACCAGGTGAATCTGGTAAAAAGTCCTCCTGGCCACGGCCATCATGATCTTCCAGTGACAGCCGTGAATCCAGGAGGACTCCCAAGGTGCGGACCTTTTCCGTGGGGGCCAATAACTCGCCCCCGATAGCCAGAGATGGTATCTGGCCCTTTTTGCCTGTCACTGTCCAGCTTGTGGCAGTAGCGGTCAGGAATTGGAGGGTGGTGCTAGCCCTCCACAACTGTCGCAGTTTCTCATGTCCCTTGGGAAAATTAATTTTCCGTCTCTGCCCTAGGGCATGATCATTCTATTTTTTTCCATTTTCCATCTTTCTGATCAGCTATACATGCTTCAGAATAAAAATTTGGGATACAGTCATCAATTTTTATTTCCTAAGAATGCCTCTAGACTTCAGAGATATTCTTAGAATTAAATGCAATGCTAGAGGCTGTTAGTCTATTGACAAGAATATTTTTTTAAAAGCTCACTTAATAAGGACACAAAGATATTTACTTACAGGCATAATAATGTTCATAGACTTTAAGCCTAAGCCAGCACAACCAAAGGTACAGGCTTTTTATGTCCCCGTTTTTATCTTAGCTGTTTAACTTGTCTTACTTTTTGCTGCATTTTCGGTATGAATTGATATTTGGCCAACTGCCTTTTATTACCCCTGTACAGATATCCTCTAAGAGTTCTTCATTCTAGTGATAACCTATATCTTTCTTGCCTTTATAGGGTGTAATTGCTGCAATGAGGGATGGCTTTGGTTTCATTAAATGTGTTGATAGAGATGCCCGCATGTTCTTTCACTTCAGTGAAATTTTAGATGGTAACCAGCTCCATATTTCAGATGAAGTGGAATTTACTGTTGTTCCTGTAAGTAGAATCATAATTATGTAAAATTTGGGAATCTAAATTTAGGAAGCTATAAGAAGCTTTGCTTCTTTGGGTAATAACTTGCTTCTTCCATCTAGGATATGCTGTCTGCTCAAAGAAATCATGCTATAAGGATTAAAAAACTACCCAAGGGCACAGTTTCATTCCACACCCAATCAGATCATCGTTTTGTTGGCACTGTAGAAAAAGAAGCCACTTCTGTCAAATCCACTAGTCCAAATAAAGGAAAAGAAAAGGTATGTTTGTTTTATTCCTATTTTTAAACTATAATTGCCTTTCAGAAAAGCTTTAATTGAGTTTTACCCTGTATGCATAGAACAATGAAAATGTGATGATATTGTCCCCACTATTATCAGAAATCTAGGTAATCTAGTGCGTCTCATTCATTGTAGCTTTCTAGTATATAGACACAGAAAATATCCTTATCATAAATGCATATTACATCTAATGAATGGGCAGTTTAATTGGTGGTAGTGAAGCTTCAAATCAGATCAGGATTCTTTCCTCCTTCCAAATTAATAAACCTAAAAAAGATTAAGTGCCTAGTTTGTGTTGTACTATAAATAAATTACTCTGCAGTATCATATTTAATGTGTCAGAAATTCTTGTTTAAACATTATGTTACCACAGAGAATTGAGACGGAACAAAGTGGAACAGTATTCTTAATTTCAGCCTCAGAATTTCAGGATGGTTTACTTCAACCATAATAATTTTTAATTTAAATAATAAACCCATTTCTCATTTGATAACTGTCCTTTTCTAAGTGGATGCTTCATGGTTAGTTACTTGGTAGATATACCTAATAGCGGTGGCCAATATTGCAGCAAAAGATCAAAAACATGATGTAGCTTTTTGAGAAAGGCTTTTGTAGTTAATTCCATTTAAGTTAAAACAGTCATGGTGAAAAAGATTTAATGGCAAATCATTCCTTATTCAAGAATTGGAGCTCTTCTAACAAACATTGAATGTACAAAACTAAGTAATAGAAATTATTTCTGTATTTTTAATTTGTATCGGGTATTGTAGGGTTAAATTTTTCATCCAGTATGATATAGATAGTGTTATATTGAATTGTTGTGCAGATTTTAGGAATGTTCCTATGGTAAATTTTTAAAAATAAACTGACCAGTTTAAAATTCTGTACATAATGTTTCAGTTCATTATTTGGAATAAGATTTTGTTTCCATTGCAATCATTTATGAAATGCTTTTGTTTTAATTTAGTAAGGTTCCATTTATCAAAGAAAACTAGAAAACTATTTTTCAGAAACAGACTTTTTGAATGACCTTGATGATTAGGCTAAAAATATACAATACGTTTTCAATGTTAGTGTATTCTTGTTAGCAGTAAAGACACTGCTACTGAATGAAGATCATATAAAAATCAGTAAATATCCTGAACTGCATTTTTTTTCTTGGCACTGAATAGTTACACCACTAAACCATATTTGTATTATTAGACTTTGGTCAAGTGGATGAATTGAAGAACAGTACTTCTGATGTTCTTGCTTTTCATTTTAGGAAGCTGAAGAAGGAGTAATTGCTTATGATGATTGCGGAGAAAAACTGACTATTCCCTATCAGGCTAAAGATGTGGAAGGATCTACTTCTCCTCAGATAGGAGATAAGGTAATATATTCATAAGTCATTCTTGGAATATTTTCTTGTGTACAACTATTACTAATAACTAATCAAAGCTATTTTAGTTATATATCTTTAAAATACTGACAGTCCTGTGTTTCTTATGATTATATAACATAAAAGTTGAAATTATAATAGAATGGCCCATGTATAAATGTATACATTAAGTGTAGATAAAACTAGATTTTACTAATATCTTCAAATTATATCAATGAGATTCTATTAATAAAAATTTGTAATAGTTGGTCAGCATTAAATGGTAAGACAAGTGATCTCCTTTAACAATTCCTTGTTGACCTTCTGATGTTTTAATGGTAAAATAAAAGAAACCTTAAGTGTGAGAATAGTCAGGAAATATCTAATAAGACCATATGCCATATTATTTCAGAAGACAGGAAATATATACAGATAAACTGCTCCTAAAGTACATGAAATCTATCTAAACCTTCTAGAAAGCATTATCATTGTTAATAGGTACATTTTTTGTACAGGTTGAATTTACAGTCTGTGAAGTAAAAAGAACTGGGTTGCAAACAGCTGCTTCTGTTCGACTGCTTGGTAGAAACTATAGTTCAAAAAGACTTTTGGGATATGTTGCAACTCTCAAGGATAATTTTGGGTTTATTGAAACCGCCAATCACGATAAGGAGATCTTCTTCCATTACAGGTGAGTGATACTAGTAAAGACTGATTACATTGTGTGAAAATGGAGTCTATGTGGCATCTTTTACATACCACAAAGAATCTCTTTACAAGACCTTTTTGTTTTGTTTGTTTAAAAAACTACAATATTTCATTTGAAAAGTATATAACATTTGAAAGGAAACTGCAAATTTGAGGAAAATAATGCAGAAGATTTAATGATAAAACATTTACCAGTTATGTATAGAGTGAATGTTCACTAATGTAATGCCCATTGATTTATATTCATTGGATTAGCCACAAATTTAGCCACAGATGATGTATCCAAAATTAATGCTGCTTTATGCAGTGGTTCGTCTGTTCATTTTCTAGTTAAAAAAACAAGTCTCCTATTTTGTTTTTCCTAATACGAACATTGGATTGGAATATTGACTCAAAATAACTGCATATGTGCATTCTGTCGTGAAACAGAAGCTTAAAACCAGGAGGTAATTATGTGTTTGGTTTCATCCCATATCAGGATTTGTCAAATGTACATAACAATTGAACATTGATGCGAGTGAGCCCTAATATAGACAAAGTTTGGTCAGATACTCTTTCCTGGAAGTCTGTATAAATAAAAAAATCACATAGGATATATATCATGTAAAATAAAGAAGTCTGACAGATGTCATGTAAAACTTCATACTTGGAGATATGATATTTATTTATTTATCAATAACCAATCTCACCAAAGACAATTCTGGGTGGCACACAGCAACCGGATAAAGCCATGTATAAAAATAGCAATATAAAAGATATAAAAACACTTTAAAAATAAATATTGCAAAAATATACAAACCCTAGGTGAGAAGAGTAAACAGCTTAGCAATAGAGACACCTAAGTCTTAATTCCCTGGGAGCCCCAGGCCTGACAACACAACCAGATCTTGGATCTTCCAGAATGTCAAAAAGGATGGAGTTAATTTAATTTATGGGGAAACAATACTCCATAATTCAGGTACCTGAGCACAGAAGGAACATCTCTTGAGACTCATCAAATGCAAGTTCCTAGCTGATGTACCTGCAGCATGCCTTTTCTGTCATATGTAATGAGATGTACCCCTATGTATTTCTCTTTCCATATGTCTTTCTCTGAGAGCTTAAGGGAAAGTATATGTTGTATTATTCTGATAGAAACTTAATACTAACTTGTTGTATAGAAGACAGAATAAAAACCTGGATTTGTTTTTGCTGCCTCTAACCCCAACAAGCTACCCATTTGCATTAATAAAGTTTTTTTTTCTTGTGAAGCAATAAATTTAATTAATAAAATTCCCATTAGTACAGTGGCTGTAGAGTGCTATGCGGTGTGATTGTACACTCTTTATTTGAAGGGTAAGATATATTTTGAAGTGTGCAAAGGTGTTCACATAGCACCTTTTATCACTCTGAACCAACCACCTATTTTCACAGAATCACTCTGCCTTGTGGAGGACAGCTGCAAGATCGTTGCAAAACATGCACCTTTATAGAGTTGGTGATAGTTGCTGTATGAGCCTTCTTTGCATCTTTTAAGTATTGTTTCCTCTTCAAATCTGAAGCTTTGTAATATTCTGGTATTAGTATTTGGTGCATTGGCTTAGTTCTGTAAAAGGCTGGATTGATTAATGAAAACATCTCTTGTAGCAAGAGAAAATAGTACAAAAATTGCTTTCATGTTGAATTTGCATCATGTATAAGCATGTGAAAAAGCACACCCCATTGACATTTGTGACTTGTTTCAACATATTTCAACATACAAATACTTGATCTTCATTTCAACAACATTAATAAAGAGGAAATAATATAACTAACTTCATGCATTCAGAGTTATCCTGAGATAAGATGAGCATCCAATAAATACATAAATGCGCATTTTGTGGCCCATATGTAATTTAAATCAACAAAAATGCAGATTTTGTGTGTGAAAAATAAGCACACCCTAAATTTATCACTACCTTATTCTTAAAATAAGTTTCAGGGGCACCAGGTTCTATGCAGATGATTAGATCAGTGTTAGGGGATTTGGGAAGGACAATGTAAGTTCTTTGTTGTTGAAATGTGTGATATAACCATATTTAGATTGAAAGAACTCGGGGTGTTCAGAAATAAGGTTATAGATACCTATGAGTCTATGAAGGGATTTAAAGAAATTGTCCAATAGTTGAACATTAATCATCCTGTTGTCTGGAAGATCATCTATAAGTGGAAAAGATTTCAAAAAACTGCCAACTTGACCAGGCCAGGCCATCCCAGAAAGTTCAACCCAAGAGCAGAACACTGAAACGAGTTCTTTTTATCACATCACCAATAGCCATTATTGATATCAAAGTGCATGAGTCTACTATTCGAAAGAAGCTGTACAAATCATATCTATATGGGTGGTGTGTCAGGAAGAAACTGCAGGAATGCCTACTACAAGCCAATATCTCCCACAGGCCAGTACGCTCGCACAGAGAGGGCCTCATCGGGGTGCCGTCAGCCAGACAATGCTGACTGGCGACCCCCAGGGTGAGAGCCTTCTCTGTGGCAGCTCCGGCTCTTTGGAACAAACTTCCCCCAGAAATACGAACTATTACTGATCTCCGTGCCTTCCGTCGGGCACTTAAGACTTTACTATTCACCCAAGCCAGGTTGCCCTGACCCCTCTCTGTTTTTAATTTGGTTTCAAATCTTTTAATGGTAATTTTAATTTGTAACTCAGCCAATTATTTAATATTTTTAAAGAGTTTTTATTAATTGTTATGTTTGTGTTTTATCATGGCGGTACACCGCCCTGAGTCCTTTGGGAGAAGGGCGGTATATAAATTAAATTAAATAAATAAACAAAGCCAAATTTATTTAAAAATAAAAGAAACATACAGCCCATTTTAGATGGGGGCGCTTTTCAGTCAGTGTTGAGTTCTGGTGACTGCTGGATAAAGTCCCTGCTATTTTCTTGGTGAGATTTTCAAAATTGGTTTGCCATTGTCTATTTTCTAGGGCTGAGAGTAAGTGATTGGAACAAAGTCACCAATTGGCCTCAGGCTTGACTAGAACATACAGTATCCCATCTGATGCCTTAATCACTATGCCAAACTGGCTCTCTTTATTCTGCCCATTTTAAGCTTCAACTTTAAAGGGCAATACACTAAACACTGTAGAAAAGGAGACAAAATGTTGCCTTAATCAATGTCGACAGTTAAATATATAAAAAAAGAAATGTTCCAGACAGATCACAACATATTATTGCTATGCTATAAATGAATGTTTTCTCCTTGTATGTTAGGAGATAATGCAAAAAAGCTATAAATAAAAAAACACTGCTTCCTGCCCACTCTGAGAAAGGGAACATAAGGTTGAGGATACACGTTCAATTTCTTCATTTATACAGAGAAAAAGGGAAGAAAAATTACATGCAACATCACACGGAATAAAAAGGTATTTTAAAACCCCTAATGCAATTTCTTAGTTAGACACTGAAAATATCAATTTTCTAAATCCAATGATTCCTTGCTTTACTTGGACTCCCAGTTTTATGGGGAACTTCTCTTTAATCAGAGGCTGCTGAGATAGTGAACCCTCTCTTGTTTAGTCATTCTTTTGGACAACTCACCTCTTTATTTACATTTTTTTGGTAAAAACATAATCCCTTCCTATTTTCAGCAGAGGGAGACATGGACAATCTATCTCTACAGATCACCAAGAACTATGCCTTGCTCATGGATGTGGACTGTCCATTTGACATGAGGCTGGTTGGATGGGAATAATAGACTTTAGAGCTTCCACATTCACAGATCACACGCACCAACAGACATACACCCTATTAAAATGTCAGTAGCAGTAAAAGTTGGGGCTTGAGACAATTTTGTCTTCTAGGAATATCTTTGAAATAAACTATTATACTAAGGCTCAACACTTAATATGTTATGTACAGAACATGCAAGAAGATATGATACACATACCCTGTTTCTCCGAAAGTAAGACATCCTCTGAAAATAAGACCTACTTACAGTTTTGCCTCTCACTGAAATAT
>JANHFO010003198.1:11294-23907 GCA_032468095.1 Pareas carinatus
TCAGAATCAGAATCAGAATCAGAATCAGAATCAGAATCAGAATCAGAATCAGAATCAGAATCAGAATCAGAATCAGGCTCTATTTTGCCAAATGTGTCAGGATACACAAGAAATTTGACTTCGGTGTACATGCTGTATACCTACATACGTACAATAAACAACTGTGATTACAATCAAAGGTACATTCATAATCATTGTATATATAAACATAAGATACAGGTGCACATTCCATCAAATCATGCATCATTTAGCATGTGAATCACCTCTGTGGCTGAAACATATAAACACATACAATAGTGGGAGATGTACAAGGTTCCTCTTTGTACTTTATATTAGACATGAAAACGCAAGGCATACTTTCTCTTTATCCCTTTCTGCATGCCATGTGGAATTGATCAAATTTCAGTTGCACCCCATTTTCTTGGATGTTTCCAAATTCTACCATAATTCTACTGTATTAAAATTAGATGTGTATTGACATTCTCTGACTGCAGTATTTATAGACTGAAATAGAAATATTCAGTGGCGGAACAAAAGAGTCTTATTGTTACCTTTTGAACTAAATCTAACACTCAATTTAGATTTTTAGTAATATCAATGGTGTATGGAGTTTTCGTTGCCATTAGTTCTAGCTAGGCATATACCGGTAATCTTTGTTTTAAACACCAAAATTTTATTCTTAGTTTTTAGATTATTCTTAGATCAAGTTCAATATATTTTTAGCTTAATATTATTAATAGCATGTTAGAATACCACACACGTATACAAAGAATATCATCAAAATAGGTATTTTCTTTACGATATTGCTGTTTGATTGAGTCTGGATTTTATGCTGGTATTTGACTAAAGCAAAGATGAAACTGAAATCGATCTCATTTCATGCAAGAGAAAAAGGTTAATAATGGAAATTCATTTTTAAGCATACATGACACTTATCTGATATAACCTACTTATACTGCAGAAAAAAATGCATTGCTCTCGTCTCCTCATCTTGTTACTACCCTTGCTTAAGAATCAATCTACTATGTTTTAAAATATTTCTCTTATAGGAAATTATAGAAGAATTGATAATCAATAGGGGAAAAATCAGTCAATAAGGGGGGAAACACATTCTGCAGCTTTATCGATATTTTTAAGCAGTTCCACTTCCAATTAAGTGTTAGGAGAAAGAGCAGGATTTTTCACACATTGAGAGCTAAAGATTCATAGATTTATAACAAGTCAGTTTTACTTAGAGAGTGCAAGAATATTAAAATGAAGAAAAGTCTGAAAATTCTATGAAAAACTTGAAATGCAGCTCCCTGTACTACTATTTCTTGTATTATATGTACATTGATAAATCACTTTGATTATCTATTAATTAAAATAGTAGGATGAGTGTAATATTGGTTAAGATGGAAGATCTCAACAAATAGTTTGTGATTCTTATAATCTTTCAGAAGAAGTTCGTTTAGCTGTTTGAGAAAGTCCCATAGCTCATAGGCAATAAGAAACATTTGCTACACGATTTATATAATATGTTAAGTATTATAACATACCATTTGTACTATATGTTATTATTAAAAAGAAACAATATATGTCAATTTAAGTAGAGGAAAAACAAAATGCTTGGGGTTTGGGTGTAAGAGGATTACCTTTCTGTCACTCAGTCCAGACACCTGGTCAACATATTCTTCTTGGATCATAAAGGCAGCCAAATTGGCAGTGTAACTGGCCAGAAAGATGACAGCAAAGAAGGCCCATACTGATACCATGATCTTGCTTGTAGTCCCTTTGGGATTCTGCACTGGCACAGAGTTGTTGAATACAAGGCCCCACAATAGCCAGATTGCTTTACCAATAGTGAAGGAAGGACCACCAGGCTCTGAAAAGATAAATATATAATATAAAGAGTGAGATAACTTATTTAAATATGATTTAAATTGATTTCAGCAGTCTGATATAGCTATATGCATTAGGCCAGTGGTGGTGAATCTATGGTTTGCGTGCCAGAGGCAGCACTCAGAGCCCTCTCTGTGGGCATGTGCGCTGTCGCCCCAGCACAGATTTCTTTACTAGAAAGCCAGAGGGATGCGGGGCTCCTCTCCCCTTCTCCACGTGCACCTGAGGACATTTCTGACATCACCTGCCCATCTGCCCAGCAGCCCAATGGGAGCGCTTCCTCCCTCCCCTGTCTGGGGCAAGGTGGGAGGCTCAAATGCAGTGTGGGGTCTGTGGTGAAGGTGAGAGAGGAGACGAACTATGTTGGAGGAGAGCATAGCTCACAGTGGGCCTCAGAACCTGGGGTAGGCCGTCAGAAGGTCCGCAGTGAGTTTGTGTAGGCCGTGGGTGGGGCAGGTGGGGCGCAGAGGGAGCCACGGATGGCCACCGAGGGGGGGGCGTATTGCCATGTTGGCACTTTGCAATAAATAAGTGGCTTTAGGGTTGCAGTTTGGGCACCCAGTCTCTTAAAAATTCACCATCACTGCATTAGGCAGTATTTCACAGATGGCAGCCCTTGTTAAGTCATTCCACATGTTGCAATTGGCACAGCCTATACATGTTTAAGAGTTTGTGAGGCGTCCTTGGAGCTCTCCGTGCTTGGTTTATTTTTCTTGCAGACTTTCATTGCCCAAACTATGTAACTTAATCAGTACATTATATTTTCCTTTAAGGGTTTGTGTATTCTAACATCTACATGAATGAATGCATTGCATAAAGCAGGTGCTTATATTTTTTTTTACAACTCTTTACCACCAATCATTGACAAGCTTTGTAATCTGGTACTTCGAAATATGCTGGGTCTAAAACTTTTACAACCCACATGACTGATGGCCAAATTAACTAGAAATCTGGCTGTTTGGAGGCTTGATATATCTGTGTGCTATGAGATGGGAAGGCTGAACTAGCATATTTTCTCAGTTATTGAGACATCTTTCATACATTATTCACATTTATAAATAAAGAAAATGCATTTTGCATACACGAGATATTGAAGTTGGAAATGTGACAATCCTAAAATGGAATAGTTGCCTTGAGAAAAGTTGGGTAGGTCATTCAGAAGAAATAAGTGAATAGAAACATGAGCTTGGAGTTAAGACAGTCCAATGCACTTGGAATTTGGAATGAGAGGTTCAATGGATAACCCAGTCACTGGCATCCTAATCATCAAACCCTGGACTGTTGGGAAAATAAATGCAATTCATTATGAGTACCCCCAAAAAGAATAAAAAGAAAGAACAGAACAAAAATATAACTTTGTTTGGTTTGTATTAATAGGCATTATTATACATCCTGAAAAACTACTAACTTCAAGCCATTCCAGCAACTTAAACAATTGCTAGTCAGGGATTTATCTGCAACTCTAGACATAAATCAGACACGAATATGCTATGCTATTCAAAGCACTTTTCATTATAATACAGAGACAGATATGTTTCTCATAGTATTTTTCTTAGATATTTAGAAACACTCCCATGGGGAAATATGATTTCAAAATGATACTGATTCTGTAATGACTATGGAGATATACTGATACAAACATACATGTGGGGGGAAAGCACACATATGGAAAAACTGTCCTTCATTTCTTAAAAAAAATATTGACACCTACAATGTCATTATGATTTGAGTCAGAATTATTCTTTCAGTGAACTGCAAGATAAAAACAATGTTGTCGATATGAAGCATATAATTGTTACTAGGATTACATTTACAGTATATGTAGGGTTATGTGGCGGAGGGGGGAAATGCTGGAATGTTCTCTTTGTAACTAGGCAACAACATTCTACTTTTCTTCATTCTGTTGCCCTCAACTGTAAGTTCCGTCAAGGCAGCTGGTGGTCTTTTTGCTTGCTGCTTGTTACTAGTAAGCTATTTGACTTGAATCTTCTTATATATTCTTGTATTATTTCATATAATGATTTTTAATGAGGTCCACATAGTTATATACCTATCATAGCACAAAGGAATAGCTGTGCAACAAAGATTTTCTTCAGTCACAGTTTCTCCTCTGCATTTGTACAGAACTTAGTTGAACCAGTTCCCTGGTGTCTATTCACTGAACTATTAATACATGCAGCAATTTGGACTGACTTTCAATAAGAATTGAATGAATGTATCTAATGACAAATCTAGCTATATGCAATTCAGATGAGATGTTATTATGAGAAACATTCATTTTGCATTTCACGCCTTTTTGAAAATTCAACAGTGAGGTTTTTCATCAACACTTATTTTTGCATACAAATTAATTTATATAGCGGCTTGTAATTTGCATTTTAAAAATCTGAATATGCAAGTATGGGCCATTTAAAAGAAAGAAATACTGCAAAAGTGTAGACTTCATACTTGTTTGTTACACTGAAACACTAGTGAAAATTGTACATTGCTTCAGAGTTATGTAGTATAGAATTCCCATGTGCTATTAAGATTTTTTTTAAAGTCTCTTTTGGGATTGTGATGATAGAAGCATGACTAGGATTCTGAATACATATTTATCTGTAAAAATAAATGAAATGCCTTTAGAGATCACACTTTGGTGTACCTTGTGCCTAATGCTTTGTAAACAATGATCAGATGCTGATAAGAAGTGTTTCATAACCAATCACCAATGATGGAATGCTTATTTTTGGTTTACATTGGTTTCCCACACCTTCATTTGTGTTCATTTGTGTTCCACTTCTGCCTTATTTTGTAAAATTTTTAACATGCACAAAAATTCAAATTTAATATTTGAAACACATTTTCTCACAACATAGCATGTTTCTGTAACCACCTTTCTTCAAAAATATTTATAAACATTTTATTACAAAAATAAAAAAAGTTAGCATCCGGTTTTTGACATATTTATTTTTGTTGATAACTGCAGTGCAACATTTAGATAAATTCAAAATCTAAAGGATAACATTACTTCAGTGAGCACATTGTGTAAGAAGTGGAATTCAAATATGTTTTTGTGGAATGCACAGAGAACAAATTACTCAAAGATCTTACTATATAGGATTACAAGGGAGTGGATGTAAGTTTCACAGAATCTTTAAACATATTATCTTGAACTAAACCACTAAACCATTGCTGGAGCAATTGATTCTGAGAAAACTGTAGGCACAGTTACCAAATTACAACCTAAAACTAAATGGAAGTTAGTAATTACCGTATTACATTGATTATACGATGCATATTTTTTTTTTGCATTTTGGTGTCTGTGTATTCATGGTGTGTCTTATATTCGACGGCGCTAGACCAGTGTGGCCAGCATGTGGTGGTCTTCTCACCACTGCCAAGTCTCTGCTGTGTCTTATAATCAGTGGCATCTTATAATCGATGTAATACGATATGTTAAGAAGGGAATATTTATATTATATAGACACCTATATAGCACAAGAATAATCTTGAACACATTGTTTTCTATCAAGAAACACACATTATATTAACATATCCATCATATCCACATCAATCTTATTCAAAGCATTTTCCCCACAGAAATAATTACATTACTAACTCCTTTGTAGGGAGGGCATCATTTAGTCAAAACATGTGTTATCATTGTTTATTTATTCATTCTGCTATCTATCCTCTACGTAATTGAGTCCCTGTGTATACATAGAAAATGTGTACATTAAAGTGTACAGCTCTACGTACATCCTTTAAGATATGTACACTGATCACACATAGAATCCACAACACATGGACAACAACTCTAACATTGCTTTATTTTAGAATTTGGTTAAAATTATATTACAACTATCTTTTTTTCAAGATGTAGAAAGGTGGTGTCATAATTCTGCTTAGTAAACTAAGCAACCATTTGAAAAGATGTTCCAGAAACATTCCTGTCTAAATATGTTAGCATTATTGTCCTTGAGATAAAACAGAACATGCTAAGAAGGTGACCATTTAAAAGCTTAGAGAAGCTACAATAGCACCCACTTCTGTTCACCTGATCTAGTATCTGCCTTAGTTCTCATAAATCAACTTAAAACAGTCTTGCTTCCTTTATTTTTACTTCTCCACTTCCCCATTATCACAGTTTCCATAAATCGCTGATTTTTCTTCTTTTGAATTTATTTCATCCCATTTCTGCATCAGCTTGAAAATACTTGGGAAGATTAGCAAAAGTAAGGCAGGAAAGCTAATAAAAGCTTTCAAATGTCCATCAAGTAATTGGGATACAAGTAATAATATGCAAAACAAAACAGGAAAATGTTATATTCTTATTAGTACCTTCAACTAAATTAAAATTTGTCAATAATTACTTTAGAAACATTCCAAACCATATGCAATGGATTTGGCTTCTAGTTTATAATCTTGTTAGAACTGAACAATTTGGTGTCTTGAGCTGCAGAGCTGCTTTATCATTCAAAAAGATCCATTTCGATTTCCTGCTGTTTGTGAACTTACTATTCTTTTTTTTCCTTTAGACATTAGGGGAAAAAACTGTAAGTAGCTGGCTCCTGGAGAATATTTATGTGGTCACTAAGAGTTGATATCAACCATGATTGACATGTATATCAATGGAGAAGAAGTATCTTTCTGTCCAATATGGATTATAAAGATTACATGACAAAAGATGTGTCTCCTTACCTCTGCCATCAGCCAGACACCGATTGTATCCCACAGGGCTGAAGTACTCAAAGACAAAGACAGCCACGGCAGAGATTATAAGCAGCATTACAAACATCATCACCCACACATCAGCACTGAATGGCTCTGGACAGAAAAGAACAGGTAATTATTTCACAGGAAACCTTCCAGCATACTCCAGAGTACAAACCACTAGACACCTAATTATATCTTCTGAAATACCTTGACTAAACTTATAGATGAATGTTATATATCAGTGATGGCGAACCTTTTAGAGACCGAGTGCCCAAACTGCAACCCGAAAGCCACTTATTTATTGCAAAGTGCCAACATGGCAACATGCGCACCCCCATGGCCACTGGCATCCCTGTACCCCCGTGACCATTAGTGCACTCTTATACCCCCCACCCCACCAGTGGTCTATCCAAGCTCACCACGGGCCTTCCAGAGGCCTGACCTAGCTTCTATGGTCCACACGCGGCCTGCCAGGGACCTCCTGGCTGCCTACCCCAGTTTCTGCGGACCACTGTAAGCTATGCTCTCCTCCAACCTAGCTCCTCTCCTCTCTCACCTTTGGCACAGACTCCGTGCCACATGTGAGCTGCCTGCCTTACTCCAGACAGGAGAGGGAGGAAGAGCTCCCATTGGGCTGCTGGGCAGAGGGGCGGGTGATGTCAGAAATGTCTTCAGGCATGTGTTGAGAGGGGGAGGGGAGCCTCACATCCCTCTGGCTTTCTAGTAAAGAAATTTGTGCTAGGGCAACAGCATGCATGCCTATAGAGAGGACTCTGAGTGCCACCTCTGGCACGTGTGCCATAGGTTCGCCACCACTGTTATATATCATTTAAAATGTTCTGAATCAAAACTCACAGGGACTAAACAATGTTGAGTTGGTTTTCTTATATTTCTGTTACATTATTTCAGACCTACTAGTTAATGTCATGATTATGCTTATATATACAAATGACTATGAATGTATCTTTGATTGTAATCACAGTTGTTTATTGTAGGTATGTTGGTATTGAGCATGTAGACTGAAGACAAATTCCTTGTGTGTCCTGACACACTTGGTAAAATAAATTCTGATTCTGATTCTGATTATGTGAAACAGGGAGCAATCACTCATGGCACCGAAGCCCCATTAAGCTGTACTTCAGCATATATAGATTTATTATCAACTGTATGTTTTCAAGTATTTTTTTTCTCCATAAGAATTTGAAGTTGGCTTTTATAAAAATGAATGCTGAAATGTATAGGAAACTATTACATTCTGCCATCTGACTTTGTCAAACTGCAGCATTCTCGGAATTCTGCCTGAACATGGCATTAATCACAAAGACCTACTCAATCATAGGGGTGTCATTTTTTCAATTTCCAAATTTGTGTCTTTAACTAAATTAAATCCAAAGAATCATAAGCACAAATAAAACTTTGTGGAAAATAGATCTTATTGATAATCTTCTTAGCAGTTTCCAATTCATTAACCACACTAGCATTCTCAATTTGCTATTCTGCTTGGATCTGGGAACATATATGTGGTTCTACTCCTACATACAAAAAGGGTTTTTTTCCCTCCTGCTTGCTTTTGGTTTATAGACTTAGAATAAGTCACTGGATTTCCCATAATAAATATCTTGATATATAATTACATTTCTCTTTCTATCCAATTCCTAGAAGGTGGTAGAACTTCTAAATCAATATTTAGGAAATTGGGATAGGTGAAGTGTTAAAACATTGAAACTTTTATCAAGATAAAATTGAAATGTTGATCAACAGAAAGGTCTACCAATGATTAATGATGTGACCTATTTTGGAACAAATAGCTCTGTTTCCAACAAATAAGTTTCAGAGTATCAGGATGTTATTGGATTTTGACTGAATTCTATATGGTCCAGTAAAAAGCAGTAAATAGGAGCATCTTTCATTAGATTTAGCTAGTGAAGCAAATGCACTATTTTTGTAGAAAAAGCATAATGGCCTATTGTCATACATATATATATTAATAATATATATCTATCTCTCTGTCACTATCTGTCTACCTCTTTTTGCAAAATTATTGCAAAAGTTGAGAATATAAGGAAACTGGGCTGAATACAGCCCCAAACCTTACCTTTTTAAAGAAAAATTCTAAATATCTAAGACTATAAAATTCTGTCCCATCTATAAAATGTCAAGTGTGGCTTCTGGCAATTAAGGAATGGCCTATCTCTGCTCTATTTGAACATACTGTTCTGGGCTGCTTTTGAAAGAGTGCTTAGAATGCTGTTGTCACTGCTAACAAGCCTGTTACCTAGAAATTGCAATTTCTGGCTGTTTATGATATTTCTAGAGTATTTCCAAATTCTTTTCAAAGTACTCGTTATAGTATTTAAGTTCTGAATATTTTGAGAACTGAATACCATAATCTATTGTTTATGTGCTGAAACGTGCAGTGTGAATCCTACTTTAAATTCCACCATTGTCTAATATATTATGACAATTGTTTAGGACAAGGGTTTTAAGTTTGCTGTGTCTCAGTTTTGGAGTTCCTATCATCAGGGGTATAGCTTAGGGCTTTTCCATGCATAATTCCACAGTCTAATAAAGATTGGCATAATTAATAGACTCTTTATAATGTTATAATCTGCATCATTTTTAGGAAATATCTAGATTATTTTGATACGTTTACTCTTATTTATTTAAGAGACTTGCATGCTGCCAAACTCCCAAAGATATTTAGGAAACTTTTTTAAAAAAAAATTATTACTGTATCATTGTGTTTTGCTCTCAGGGCTTTGCCAACGTGGGTTTTATAAATCCTCAAAACAGATTGCTATATTCCAGAAATAAACTCCTGCATTTCATTACATACAAGACAAAATAATATTTCTTTATGGCATATTTCTGGGGTTAGCATAAAGACTGTTAGAAATCTTACTGTATGAAGCATTGCCAGACATAAGAAAGTAAAGGTAGAAGAAAAATTGAAAACATTTATTTGAATATAGTTATACAATGATATTCACTAGAAAAATCTCACTTTAGAATCTGGTGCTTGTATTTCTAAAGTTATTTTCTTATTCTCTTATTTGGTGTTGATTCCTGAATTTAGCTCAAGCTAGAACTTCAACAAATCCAAGATCGCATATAAATGTATGCCTGTTTATTTAATCAGAAAAACAGCTGCCAACATATTTTCTTCTGTGCTTTGCCTCCAAAGAATGCTTTACCTAAAAAGGCTGAAGGTGAGACTGTCCCATTGCTTCGTGACACCATTACACTGATTCCTGTCTCAATGAAGGGAACGGAAAAATCTACCACTTCTGAACGTTCTGCATTTATGGTGAGGGATCCCACAGCCATGTAGGCACGTTTAGCAACCACCTAGGATGAGGGGAAAGAACAAAGATTATTTCTGACAGGCAGGCTCCATCTTTTCTGTTTTTCATAACTTATCAGCTTCCCATATTGGTAGAATAAGGGACTGAAAATTCTTTAAGAATAATGGAAAGTTTTAAAACATCATATAATTCCAATATTCATGACAGTAAGTTGGATGTGTAAGCACACACAGAACACAATACACATATTAATAAGTATCTATATAACTGGGCAAGATAAATATAAAATATGCAATAAAAGAACTTTCCAATTTAAACCATAATTTTAATGACAGGAGAGAGAATGCAAGGGGGAAAGTAATAATATATTCTGAGGAATGAAAATTAAAGGAAAACAAATGAGAAATGTATCATTATATTAGAGTTAGTCAATGTAAGATAGCAACTAGTAGGACCAAGGAGATCAAAATTCAGGTCCACTTCAGCCTTGGAAGCTCACTTAACCAGTCACTTTCTCTCAGCTCATCCTAACACACAATAGAGGAACAACTTGGAGGAGGGAGTGCTGCATATTCTACCTTGAGCACCTGAAGGAAAGGGGGTATATAAATTTAACAGAAAAACACATGGAACCAAAAGAAAGTATGTGGTTCAAGAATGAATCTACATATTTGAACATCCTGAATTAACATTAATAAAAAATATTTCCTAGTTTAGTACTAAGTATGGAAATGAAACACTGAAGGTGTACAATGACTAAAGATTCCATTGTCTTCCTCCCAAAGATGAGGCAATTGATAGTGCATCACATGTTCTGCTCTTTGCCAGATTCCCCTGGCTCTACTCTGCTGATGGCAGTATCTACTTCTGGATGGCATAACACCAAGGAAGAGAGGTGACATTTCAATAGCTAAATATAGTTTTCATCTCCTCTTTTGATATGAAGATAAAAAATAGTTTCATTACTGCAAACAAAATAAAGGGGGCTTTGTTTTTACTGTCATTCTTTTTCCATCCTCTTCCAGGACAAAACTTTCTTTTATTTGCAGTTTTCCTTTTCTAACTTTTTACAATTATGTAAAGCAGGGATGGAAATCTGCGAACTTTCAGATGTTGTTAGCAGCCGTAGCCAAGTATGGCCATGATAAAAACTGAATTGCAGTTCAATGATTTGTGTCTGTGGTGTGTGTGTGTCTGTGTGTGTGTGCGTGTGCGTGTGCGCAGTCATTCAGTTTTGTGAAAAGCCTACTCTGTGATGAGAAAAAGCTTCAGTCTTTTTTGGCTTACCTCGCCAATCATTCCATTCCATGTTCCATTGACTTTCTTTCCATGTTTACCATTAGTTACCAAATAAAGATCATAGGTGAACTTCACAAACTTGGAAATCTTTTTAAGAATATCAATACAAAACCCTTTGCAACATTTCTTGATATAGGCAGTCTCTTCATCTGTTTTGTTTCTAAACAAAGACAACAAGATATATTTTTACAGAATAAAAATATGCTAAATCTATAAACAAAAAGACACGGTCCATGGTTGGCATTTAAACTTTTTAAAAAGCTTTATTTTGATAAAGATCACATAATTTTTAAAAGAATTCCCAGTCTAGATTCTAAACTGAAATCTAAATTTAGATTTCAAAGATAGCAGAAACTGAACATCTTTAGCAGAAATATTGAAAAACAAATATGATTTTTCTTTAAGCAAAAGCACAAAATTCTTGCCAAAATGTAGTTAAGAATTTAATATTTAGCTTAATTTTTAAAAAGAATAATCTCTGAATTTACACATGTGAGTTCTGAATATGCATAGTAAACAAACACAGAACTTTTAAGAGTTAAGAGTTGGGTATATGCCTGGTCTGGCTTCATCTTTTGCCTGATTTTCAAATACTGGCCCATCAACTTTAGAAGAGAAGAGATAAGGGGGAAAAAACCCAGGTAAGAGAAAAAGTCGAAGGGTTATATGAATTCACAAACGGCCATCAAAGAAACTGTAATGAAGTTTCTTTATTGGGAAAAACAAAGAATGATCTCTTTCTTACTGATACTGGTTAATAAACAGTTCTTCTTTACTGGGATATGTATAAATTACAAATATAAGTGAGTAACAAATTATCTGATGATCAGACAGCTAGTGAAGGTATGCATGATCCTGTAAAAGCTGCATATTATTGATCTGAAAATCAAGCCTCTAATAATAAAGGTGGAAGGGTGCATTAAAACAGCTTGAAATGTACCGTGAGGCCACAGCAGAATTGTACATGGTGCATACTGAGTGAAAACTGATGCCTATGGATATAGGATTCTGATCCTGTATCCATAACACAACAGAATCAAAGGCATAGTCTATTAGGAAAACTATTGCATCAATAATGACAATTCTTGCCTTGGACTTCATGTATCATAGAAGTAGTTGTGGATCCTATAGAACAAAAACATTTAAGATAAAATACAATGGTTCACTATAAGGTAGACCACACTAGGAAATCAGTGCTATGAAGGTCACTATTTTGTAATAAAGTGTTAGTAAGCAAGTCTGAATGGCTTTCCCTTCCCTACATGTTCAAGTGAAGTAAGGAGGGGTATGTCTGAGTGGATGCTCACATTATATTCTTGGCCCAGGTCTCCTTTATCTAGATTTTTAGATTTTATTTAGATTTTATTAAATTTTTATACCGCCCTTCTCCCCGGAGGGACTCAGGGCGGTGTACAGCCATATAAAAAACA
>JANHFO010003198.1:56456-73820 GCA_032468095.1 Pareas carinatus
CTCATGTTCATTGAAGTAAAAATATCTGACACACTCCTTCATTCTAGAAGATATAAAAATGTTCTCCATGCTCTTCAGCTCTTTTCTATATCATTTCAACTTGAACCTAAATTGAAACACCAAATCTTGTTCTGTCACAGTAATGAGACTGGGGATTGATACTGACCCTTCTATTTTAATGCAGGACTGTGAGGCACAAGCAACCAGAGTCACAGTAAAGTTCAAACTAGGTGCTTAATTTTTCTCTGCCTATAATACAGGAATTATAATTATGCTACTTTTAGTTTTTCTTTTAATGTCTTGCGTGTTTAAGTGTTTCAAATTGTTTTATATGGCTGTGCACCGCCCTTGGTCCCTTCCGGGAGAAGGGCGGTATAAAAATGTAAACAAATAAAATAAAATCTCCCTAGACTGGCAGCTTTCACCTGGTAAAAACTAGATAAGGCTCAAAGGTAGTTTGGGGGGGGGGTCTCAGCCTTGATTCCCAATTGAGCCCTCCTCCCAAATGGGATATTTGCTGTCTAACATGGACTAATCAAGGAAATAAGTTGGTAGATTTCCCCATCCTTACTTTTCCATCTCACATAGCATCTTTTGATCAATGAGAAAACAACCATTAATAATACAGCCAAATGTGAAACAAGGCAGATTTATGCAAGTATAGGACAGTGCTTGGCTAACAAATCACTGCCACTTCTTAGGCTATTGGTAAACACAGGTTTAACATTCTTCTA
The DNA here is from genome assembly GCA_032468095.1 of Pareas carinatus. Taxonomy (NCBI): domain Eukaryota; kingdom Metazoa; phylum Chordata; class Lepidosauria; order Squamata; family Pareidae; genus Pareas; species Pareas carinatus. The sequence continues at coordinate 57,191 of JANHFO010003198.1, forward strand.
AAGCAGTATTAAACCTGTGCCCAGAAGCAGACAACTGACAAGACATAAACACTGCAAGTAAATGGCCATGCTGGCAGCGTGTCCAGTTCTCTCTACATGGTCAGAGTACTTGGGAATGACTTGTAGAAGGCTATGGATCTAGAACAGGGTAGAGAAAATTATGTCACAGTAAAGTGATAAGAACAATAAAAAGTGCAATCATGCAAAAGTCCTCGTTTGCCAAACCTCTAATGCACCCAAGAGTGACAGAACATACAACTGGCAGAACCTTGCGCTCTTTCCTAGTTTAAATTGACTGTCTATGCAATGTGGGACTAGTGTTCTCTCAAAGAAAGTCAGTTACACATTTTAAACATTTTAAAAATATTACTAAACCCATGTTTATAGAAAGTCATAGATAAGCACTTTAGAAAATTATAGTCAAACATTATAGTGGCAAATAACTCTGCAGAAGCCAGGTGTCTGCTCCTTCCTGCATGAAAAGTCCAAATAGATACTATGAGAAATTCACAACAGTTGGAGGAAATAAGCATTTCTACAGAAGCCTAAAATGGGCAAAAGGAGATTTCACCACTGACTGCCACATTTGTCAAATGGTGGTTAAAGTATGAAAAAATGAGAAAGCTTCCTTCCTTCCTTTAAAGTCATAGCTGCTAAAGATGCTTTCTCAGATGTGAATTGGGTATGAGACGAAGGCAGCATGTTGAGATGGCAAAAGAACCATATTATTTCTGCCATGATTAGAGTATGTGTGGGAATCAGCCTGAAATAATTTGTCTTTAACTGAAAATGGTCAGTTCAATATCATTTGGAGCCATGGTGGTGCAGTGTTGGAATGCAGTATTGCAGGCTGACTCCGGCCACTGCCAGGAGTTCAATTCTGACCAGCAAAAGTTTGACTCAGACTACCATCATTTCATGATCAGTAAAATGAGGACCACGATTGTTGAGGGGGATATGCTAACTCTGTAAATCATTTAGAGCGTGCTGTAAAGCACTATGAAGAGATATAGACTGTAAGTCTAAGTGCTATTGCTATTTTAGGAAATACTGTACTGTATCTTTATGTTTGGTATATCAATATAATTACTACAGACCAGATCAAAATAATGAAACACATCTTCACTATGTTTCTGATATCAAAGATAACTGATTTTGTGATTGATACATTATCTGTAACAAGTAAGAGGTTTATTTTATCAGCCTGTGGGGAACTCACTTCCCAATACAGCATGGGGACTCTGTCTTCCATGCTGATCTTTAAAAACATAGCCATTTCAATCAGATTTTAACAATGTCTTTGTAAGATATAACATTTAACTTGATTGTGAGATTTAATAATAAATCTAATATTTATTACAAATCTAAATAAACAATAATAAAGGCTGTCAGGGACAGAGAGGTCTGGCAGGCTATGATCCATGGGGTCGCAAAGGGTTGAACACCACTTAGCGACTGAACAACAACAACAAAGGTGGGTTAAAAATAATAAAGAAAAGAAAAGACAGTGAATATTTGCATTAGTATCTATTATCAATAGATTGCTTGAATAGACTTCAAGAGCAATTGTAATTATTTTTATGGAAGTTAACATAATTGAATTACAGCATCTTGTAAATTCACTTTTAAAAATTCAGGTGAGGTATTGCTTACAGATTGCTTGCTAAAATCCAAATCACTGAAGTAGCTTTTTCTTGACTTGGCTTGAAAACATATGTGAAAAAAGGTACTTATGCAATTATTAGTCAAAAAAATTAATGGGAGAAAATCAAATAAGAATGGCAGGGAAAATGAAAATTGAATACAAATAAGATCAGTACAATTAATTATTTTGTTTACAAAGCCTTGAACTTACAAACACAGAAATAAACAGCAGTTAAAATCAGATATTCTCATATATTGTGATCCCCCTTCCTGTTTCTGATTCATCAAAATCAGCTAATTTATAGATTGAACAATAAATGATACAATGAGATATATCTTCATTTCTCTCTATTCTGAAATGAGAATAAAATTGAAGCATATGAGAGAAGAAGAAAAGATATAAGTTTGGAATTAGTTTACATAATTCTAAAATAATATGATCCAATATAAGTTAATACTTATAGATAAAATATGATTTCTCGTTATTTGCTTTTGTGTGTGGCAATGAATGTTCAAATAATATTCATTTTTTAATAAAACAAAATAAGGAATCATGATGGGAAGGAACCTGCCATGCCACCATCTGTCTCATGTTCAAACCAGTCTCAAGTGCATTTAATATTCATTATCAAGTCTGGTGCTACTAGAATGCCTTCAGCTGAGTCTTAGCCAGTATATTCCACAGAATATGAACAATTAGCATCCCTTCCTTCTCACTAATACACATACATTTCAAAAAATTGTTGGTTTAGAAAGCATTCATCAAGTTAGTCTGCTTTATCGGTGCCAGGAAAATCACCCAGACACAATGGAAATAGCGTCACACCACCGTGAAGAGCCCATTACATTCTTATAAAAATACAATAGAATTACAGTATAGAGTGTATTTTATGAAATAAAATTTAATTGAACCAATGCCAAAAAGCTCATAAATATCACAGTGAGATAGATACCATTTGCTACATTAAAAGGGGCATCTCTAGACAAATCTATGGAAATTACATATTTCTCTGATATAGGGTTTGGCATTTCTTTCTTGTTTCTTCTCTACATAAAGCAGCCTTATCTAACTTGATGTCCTTTAGATGTGTTAGATTCCAACAATCTCCAGCCATATCCATTGTGCTCTAAAGACAAATGTGGGAATATGTCAATATGTCAATTTCAGTTTGTTTGTTTGTTTGTTTGTTACGTATATGGCTACTTAGTTCACAACTGTGACTTGGCAGTGTACAAGGATTAACCTCTAATTTCATTTTCAAATTTAGGCCATGCAGAAGGAGCGCCATGACAAAACAAGACCTTGCATGGAATGTATCATCAAGATAGCTCTGACATTGGGAAACCCTACCAGTGACTGGAAAGAGCTGAATTAAAAGACAGCACTGAAGCACTGATCATAGCAACATAAAAGAACAGGCACTAAACACCAGATCCAAGGAAGAAGCAGGTCTACCACACTAGACAGGAGCTGTAATGCTGAGGTGCAGATTGTGCAAACAGGTCTCAGAGGCAGTCCAATATATCATAGCAGGAAGTAAGATGTAGGCAAGAACGGTACACACTGAAAGGCACGCCAAATAGCTGGCATGGTTGCACAGGAACATCTGCACAGAATATGGACTAGACCCTCTTATGTCCCAATGGGAGATCCCACAGAAGGTTGAGGAGAATAAGAAAGCTAAATCCTATGGAACTTCCAGACCCAGACAGACAGGTAGTTACTAGCCAATCAACAAGACATCAATCAGACATTGCGGTAGTAGATAAGGACCAAAAAATAGAGATAGTGACAGTGGTAGTGATAGTGAAAAAAAATATGAGAATCTAGAAAAGGCCTGAAGGAAGGACTAGAAAGAATACGGAAAGTAAAGTAAATTTTAATAAAAATTAAAATAATAATAATAAAGGCCAAAGTGATCCCAGTGGTAGTAGGAGCATTCAAGGCTGCAACCTCTCAGCTGGGAGAATGGCTCCAACAGATCCCAGGACCATCTGAACTCTCTGTCCAGAAAGAGTGCAGGGCTAGGAATACCAGTAGGTATAATCTGAACAGAATCCTCAAGCTCCCAGGCCTCTGAAAGAGGACCTGAAATGGAGGAAGACACATGCCACTCACAGGAGTGAGAAAGGGTTTTTATATAGATAAGGTATTTTATTTTTTGATTATGATCTACAAAATGGGAGGCTACATATATTTTTAAATAAATACTTATATTTATATTTATAGAGAATTTAGTACTATAGTTACACAAGTTTTTATTGCTCAAACTCATTATTTGCCATAAGGTCACCTTATGTGGTAGTAACATAATGTGGTAGTAACATAATTAGAATATAATAGATACTAGATCAAAAGTTAATTCACTTTATAAACTTACATTAGAGACCACATTTTTAGAAAAGGAAAATTAATGGAAATGGCTACTTTAAAACACAGATCTTCTCTTAGTACTAAAATCAATTTTTAGCAATAATTTTCTTGCTCATTTCATTTTAGCAGCTAGATTGTGTATTTCCCAGCACTGAGGATGTATATTTCTTCACTTAATAAGGGATAGGAACCCCTTTAGTACAACTTAACACTATTCTGTTCACTCCACCCAATAATGTACTCTAGTACAAAGATGAATTCAAAATAAGATGCATTTTTGTATCTCCTTCTCCTTTGCCAATTTCACTGATGAAGAGTTCTTGAAACTCAAAAGGTTGTAATTGTTTATGCTATTTAGAAGGTACTGACAATACATGAAGAAATGCTTCTCATCTTTACAGTAATAAAGACTTAGCAAAACATTTTGTGTTTTTAGTTCCACTTAAAGAAAATTAGAACAAATGCACAGGAAAACTTTATTTAAGAATATTTTTTTTGTTAAGCTCTACTTACAGCTCTATTGTTTGCCAAAAGCATGTATAGTTACAAAATCACAGCAGGTATTGGAGGCCTCAGATAATTCTACAAAACTGATGCAGTGAATCTGATCATTGTCAGTAACAACCAGGTAGATTAATACAGGTAGATCCTTGACTGACAAAAGTTCATTTAGTGACTATTCAAAGTTACAATGGTGCTGAAAAAAGTGACTTATGATCATTTTTCACATTTATGACTGTTGCGGCATCTCCTTGGTCACATGATCAAAATTCAGAAGTTTGGTAACTGACTCATAGTTATGACCGTTGCCATGTCTCAGGTCATGTGATCAGCTTTTGTGACCTTGTAACCAACAAAGTCAATGGGGAAACCAGATTCACTTAACAATGTTGCTAACTTAACAACTGTAATGATTCACTGAACAATTGTGACAAGATAGGTCAGAAAATGGGGCAAAACCTACTTAACAAATGTTTCACTTAGCAACAAAAATTTTGGACTCAATTGTGGTTGTAAGTCGAGGACTACCTGTACTGTATATCTACTATATGACTAGGTGTTTCAGTAGGCAAGGGTTGCACCACATTCTAGATCTAATAAAATTTGGTCAGTTTTGCCTTTTCTAGTTAATGTTAATCAAGTTAATCAGGCCAAATAGTTATAGCTGACTACTCATTAAATCTTTACCTGCACAGTATTTCTTGAGGGGATGATTCTTCTTGTCATCCATTCTTTTAAAATATATATGCAAGGGTATTGGAATAAGGGAATTTACCAGGCAAAATGATTGACGCTGTCATCACTATGCTGATGTTACATTACAGTATTTAGCTCTACATGTCTTTGTTGGACTTCTTATCTAACAGGGTTGATAAATTGCCAAGGAGTAACTATGTTGTTCATCAAATACTGTTCATACAGAAAATGACTCATGCTATTTTACAAACAAATACATTTATTACCATAACTGTTATGGATTATAGCCCGCTTCATTTGATGTATGAAGCATACTGAACTGTGGGGAGGAACAAGGGGGCACAAGTGCAAAATGTATGTCACAATGTTGCAACAAAAGCTTCACTCTCACATCATAATGCAAATTCAGAAGGACAAAGATGCACATTTCTTAATATTGGTGCCATAATGGTTAGAAACAAGTGCATATTAACTTGCATTGATATGCAATCACACAAACAGAAAAATGTGGGGGAAATAGTCAAACTCTTTGACTAATAATTTTATATCCTGATTTTCAAGATTAGTCTATGCCAGATTTTTTTTCCTATCTTTTTCCTCACATCCTATGATGTAGGAATGAGGGGAGATTTTAATTGTCAGGGCACCTAGACTTCTCATGATTTCTAATTTGTGCAGTTGGTAATGTGAAATAAGCCACTAGTAGATCAGCTATTCTAGATCTGATAGTAACTAATAACAAACAATGAGGCAATGGAAGTAGCAGAAATTTGAGGAGAAAGTGATAATGTAATACTGAAAATCTTTATTTTAGGAAAAAGTAAAGCTGGGAGCAATTGAACACATTTCTTGGATTTTTAAAAAAAGAAAACTTAAGCCAAACTTAAAGCTGTAAGATTCCATAGCAGGAAAGGCTGGAGGTATCCAAACAGAAGCCAGGCAGAGCTACTTTCATTTATTTTTCTGCACTGAAGGAAAAATTACATTCCATTGCCTAAATAGACACATGCATAGTTGATACTAGGTGAGTTGGGCTAAGAGATAACAATGACGTTAAAGTCACCCAATGAGTTTTCATGGATGACCTAATATAAATTGAGGTATCCTCTGGTTTCCCCCCCTCCCCAGGTTCTAGATCCACTCCATCATTTCTTTTCAGAATAATTTATTAAAGGAATCTGCATGTTTTCTCTATAATCTTAATTGTAAATACTTCTTTTTGCCAAATAATCACTTCTCATACAGTAATCCCACCATTTTTTAGACAATGTTGGGCATGGAAATAAACTTTTTCTAGCAATTCATTATAGTTTTTAAGGAGGTTTTCATTTTCTTTAACTACTCCTATTTGTAAATATTATCTCTGGACAAAATGCCTTAATTGTCTGTAATGAAAATGTCATCTAATTCTTTTTTGAAACAAGAAACTTACTAGTACTTTTCAATAAGTTCTGAATATAACTGCTTTTAGAATTTCAAAGAATCTCCGTTGAAAACCTGTGCGCCCATTTCTTTGAAACTGGGTAGACCTCATTTTTTTAGAGCAATTCCAACAAATTTCACTCTATTTTGTTGAAAGCAAGGACAATTGTAGTCATATGAATTTTTATCAAGGTATACCGGTAATCTTCATTTAGCAACCACAACTGGATCTGCCAACTTGGCCACTAAGTGAAATCATGACTGTGCTTATGGTCTTAATGTAGCTTTTCTTTGTTTTAAGACCTGCAGATCATGAAACAGGGACTATGTAGTAGTCAATTGCAAGCATATATCTCACCCTGAATCAGTTGCAGAATTAAAGAATTCTGATCTGACCCGAGTCAAAGCAAATTATTTTTAAGGATATATTGTGCTGTGAGCCACATCTCATGGCAAGCACATAGTTAAATTCCACCATGTAAATAAAGTTGTAGTATTAGCAGCATCTGGTGATTTTTAATGTGCAATGACTTTCAAAGGTGGGGTAGGAATATAATACAATTTTGGAGCTCTGGTGGCGTAGTGATTAGAATGCTAATCTAATCGCAGGCTAACTCTGCCCACAGAGTGGAGTTTGATTCTGATGGGCTCGAGGTTAACTCAGCCTTTTATCCTCCCAAGATTGGTAAAATGAGTACCAAGATTGTTGGGGCAATATGCTGACTTAGTAAACTGCTCAGAGAATGCTGCAAAGCACTATGGAGCGGTATATCAATCTAAGTGCTATTGCTATTACTAATATCAACGTTATGACCATTTATAATACATTTAATTCCAAATGTAATTACTGCTCAATCTATACATTTTTATTGTGTAGAAAGGCTGAGAAAAATTATTTCTGCTTCAGAAAAATTGAATGCTATTTGTTTTCTGGGCTTCCCATAGTTTCAGTTTCTAAAAGGTTACCAAAGAATTGAGAAAAATAACTATATATTACAGTTTTAATGTGTATGTGTATGTGTATGTGTGAATATATGTCTGTTCTTAGATACAGCTAAACCATTACAGAAAGACTTGATTCTGGTTTAAATAAAGGGATGTCTCTAGATGTGGAAGGGACAAATATTTATGAAATGGACAACTGACAATTTCTGGCATTTTATTTAGCATACCAGTTTCTCAAGAACAAGAAACATTATATTTATTGCTTCAATCTCATTACTGGGGTTACCTTGAGACATTGCAAATGATTTATGAACTTTCCATTAGAAAGTTCAATATATCCAACTGAAATATTGCTCTTATATACAGTTCAAAATTTGATTTAACTAGAACTTGCAGTGCAATTCTACTCATGTGTACTCACTGTAAGCCTGATGATGTTCATTGGGGCTCACTGTCAAGTGGGCATGCATGGACTGCAGCCTCTTTGAAATGAATGATAACTAGTCTAAACTTTATGAATCTTTAAATAGAACTAATTCAACCTTGCTCACACAAGCATCTTCTTCCTGTCAGTGTTTATCTCACTAGTAGTTAGCTTTACAAGCTATTTATTCATTGGAGTGGCAACACTCAGTGAAGATTTGTCAGACTAGGAAGGAAAAATTGAATTTCAGCTGTTATATAGATTTTCTTCATACAGCTAAAACTTTTAAATTCTATCATTGGGGGAAAGACTTCACATACAAAAATTTTATGATGGTTTTACATTAACAATACAGAACCTTTACCGTCACAAAATGTCTATTTATCTAAATTCCACCTACTCATCTTGGCCATGTTACTTTTTTCTATTAGAAATTTGTAATACAAGAAAATATGCTATTTTCCTATATTGATTGTTCTGTAATGTTCTGCGCATTACAAAGTGTTAAGCTTTTAAAGAACTAAACTGATGAAGAAAAGGTTATCAGAAATTTGCAAATTAAACCAGTAACAGAGTGTCCCAAAGGAATCTCTGAGATAGTGAGCATGCTGGTAACAGGGCCAAGGAAGAACATTTTTGTCCCAATTCCAGTTCAAAAGGTAATAACATATCTTACTCTATCCCATGTTCTCGACTTGGTCAGAAGTATGATAACCAGTTTAGGATGCATCTGATAGCCATCTTCACTGAATGATAAATTTCTTCCTTCAAAGGTGACATTAATCAGGTATCTAAAAAAGGAAAGAAGAATAGATAGTGAATATCATTATGATGAATAGTGTGTTCACTAATAAAAATAGTAAGACTCTTGGTAGGTAGTACAAAACCAGATAATTAAAACAAAACATTGAATACTGTTTCCTGGAATATTCCATCAAATCAACTAAAAGTTGAAGTTGGGGAGAGAAGGAAGGAAAAATTCGGAGAATACAAAGAACATTTTTAAATTCAAAAGTTTAGTGGGTCTTACTTATGTCATAAAAAGGCCCTGCTGACATTATATTTTCCTCATCGATTCATACCAAGACCCTGCCTAAATACCATTAACTATGACTTTTATATAAATGCATCTTTGCTATTTAATTTTACAATATAAAGACAGGCAAACTCCTTTTGTCACTTCCATCAAGGTTGCAGCTTCAAAAAGGAAGTACACAGAGGGTGAGGGAGGAAGAGACCCCTGTCTAGCCAGCCAGATCAGCTGAATCTACTTTAGCAATGAATGGAGTGACAGATACCACAACCAGATCACCCTTATATCCTATAGCATGAAAAATCATCAAGAATAAATAGACATGTAGCAAGCTTAAATGTGCTCATCATTTAACCAAGTTCATCCATGTCAGTTGATTTTAGTAATGGATAGGAATGTTTTTCATACTTATCTATTTAAAGTTATTGGCAAATTAAATTTATTTTAATTTGCAATTCAAATGTTTATCCTCAGAATTCTAACTATTCTTAAAATAGTACTATATTACATGAAGAGGTATTTCATTCTATTTCATTCTGCAAATCTCTGTCTGTCTGTCTGTCTGTCTGTCTGTCTGTCTGTCTGTCTGTCTGTCTGTCTATCATCTAGCTATTTAGCTGCCCATCTCACAGTCTGGCTTCCCCATTGACTTTGCTCGTAAGTAGGTCACAAAAGGCAACCACATAACCCTAGGACAGCGTATCTGTTATACATACAGGCCAGTTGCCAAGTATCCAAATTTTGATCATGTGACCTTGGGGACAACAGTCTTAACTGTAAAAAATGGTTGAAAGTGACTTTTTTCTGTGACATTGTAACTTTGGATGTTCACTAAAGAAATGGTTGTAAGTTAGGACTACCTGTAAATATGGGATAAAAATGTAACAAATAAATAAAATAAATATTTTATTTTCTAGCACATCATAAAAAGTATTGAGTAAATAACAAATAAACGTATTATAAGAAATAAGTTACAGAATCCTCAGTGCTTTCTACCCCACTTGGTGCTCTCTACTCAACTATGGAATCAGGTAATGAAATATCTGCCAGCAAATGACCAAGTTCAGAGAGACCAACGGCTCCACAGTTCAACCCTGAGTTACATATATTCTCTTCTATTGGTAACAAACAATTTTCACAATTCAATGTTCATTAACACTGCTTACAAATAAAAATGAAAAGAAAGAAAAATAATAAAACATTTTGCAAATCTTGATTATTTTTAATAAATAAATTGTTTTATAGGGTTTCTACTCAGAAATAAAGTCAACTAAATTCAATGGAACAAATTCGAGGTAAACATGTACAATTGAACAATTAACAGTTAATGATGTTAACGCACTTTTGAATTAATTTCTGAAAGTATGATGCATAGAATATGAAAATGTAAATACACATGTAAAAATAGCTCAATGAAATATCCCTAGAAGTGCCATTATACTTAAACATACGCATATAGTTCTTGAGTTATGACCACCCATTGAGTGACCAGAAGTTTTGAAGTTTAGATTCATTGAACAACTCAAGCTCAAATTAACTTCTCAGTATAGACTTTTCAACTTACCTCTGGGAGCTAGCCAAACGTGATTGGAACTTGTGTGTACATGATTGGACCATCAGGCATGCATATGTAATCAAATTTCTCTTCATGTTTCATGAGGTAGAGATTGGATGGTATACATAATGTCACTAAGGAGCAGAGCATCAAGTGGCATAAAAAGAAAGCCGTTTGTGACGTTTTATTGTCTTTCAATATATATTTTATAAGATGTTTGATCAAGTAAATCAATTTGCTAACTGATTTTCTCAGTTTCTGTTTTATTTTGTTAGGTAAGAAAATTTCCCCAACAGAAAGATAATAAGAAGCAGGGGGAGGAATGTTCTGCATTAATGTCAAAGAAGAGAACATGGGGAAAGAACTGAAGGCTTCTCTATGTTCAAATAACTAGGAAGTAAAAGGAAAAGAATGAGCGCTCATTAAACCATTAAACAATTCCCCAAAGGAGAAAGCAGGTACCAATAAACCCACGTACACAGAAGCCAGCCAGTGATCCTTGCCTTCCTGACAAAAAGGCAGGGGATGATCAGTCCGGTCCTGCAGGGATTGTAGTCCATTTGGAGCACCAATCAGACCCTGTGGCTAAATCACTCTCATTTGGACCGGAATATTATCTGAGGTCAGGAACAGCTTGGAGTAAAGCTGTTTAGACTGCAGAGTGAAATTGCCCAAAGAGTCGAAATTTTTCATTTCCATCATCGCCTATAAAAATAGTGAAAAGTTGAACTTTAAGGCAGAATACTGCATGCTATTTATTTACCAAGTATCCTGAGGTTTTGATATTAAAAAACCCTGAAGATGCTAAAAAGCAGTATTAATATAATTCATTATTCCTTTGCTTTGAGAAATTATCAAATCCACAAATTTTCTAAACCCTTATTTCCTAAACAATATAATTTCATAAACAGATGAGGATGTGTACAAAGCTCAGTCCATTATATCTTATAACTATCAGTCCATTCTGCAGTGTCTTAATTAGAACTGGCACTAGTTATTAGAGAATTATTATGATTTTGATTTAGGAGGTATATACTGAGCTCTCTAAGAGCAGCTTTACAGTCCATTGATAGGATTAATTCCCCAATCTGAATTGCTAATGTTTCAGAAAGTAAATGAATTCCTTACTATTTGGAAAATATACAGTGCTCAGCATAACTGAATACACCCCACCTTTGAAAAGTAAGATTTCAGTCAATATCTCAATGAACACAAGAGCATTTTCCAGAATGTTGGCAAAAGTGAGTTTTATAGAACATTTGTTTAACTCATTACCTGAAAGTGAGGTGAATAATATAACTTAGATTACAAAATCTTCAGTTTTAATCAAATTTGTTGATGCAAAAATAAATACAGCCCACAACAAAAACTACTACATCTAGTATTTTCTATGACCTCCATGATTTGTATTGACAGCACCAAGTCTTATAGGCATGGAATGAACAAGTTGGTGACATATTGCAACATCTATCTTTTTCCATTCTTCAAGAACAACCACTTTTAGAGCCTGGATGCTGAAAGGAGAGTAATGCTCAACTTGTCTCTTCAGAATTCCCCATAAGTGTTTGATTGGGTTCAGATCAGGAGATATACTTGGTTACTGAATCACTTTCACCCTGTTCTTCTTCAGAAATTCCACCACTGGCTTTAGATGTGTGTTTTGGATGGTAGCATCTTCTATGCTCTATAGAGCAGTACATCTGTGAATTCATGATACCATGAATGAAATGCAGCTCCCTGACACCAGCCACCACGCATGTAGCCTCACAGAAGGACAATGCCACCCCCATGTTTCACTGCAGGCACCATGCATTTTTCTTTGTACTCCTCACGTTTGTGATACCATACACTTTTGAAGTCATCAGTTTCAAAAACCTGGTCTCATCAGTACAGAGTATAGTGTTTTAGTACTCATCTGCACTGTACACCATATTATGTCATGGGAAATAGTCACCCCACTTTGTCTTTCTACTTCTTTAGCTAACTGCAGTGAACTTGCATGGCAATTTTCTTCAGCCCTTCTCATCAGAAGATGCTCTGGTCGAGGTGTTAACCTCCATGGACAGCCTAGACATACCTGTGAGATGGTTGCAGTTCCATCTTTCTTATTTTTTTGTATCACTTTTGCTACAGTATTCTGACTGATAAGTAAAGCTTTGCTGATCTTCTTGTAGCCTTCACTTTTCTTGTGTAAATAAATTATTTTCTTTCTCAGGTCTTGCGACATTTCTCTTCCATGTGGCGCCATTGCAGACAGCATGAAATGGGAATGGGGTTTCTCTGTTCAGTAACACCCTTTTATAATCAGCTCTCTGCTGGACATCTGTTTAATGAATTATTAGACTCACCTGTAGTTGAATTCTTGTTAATTAGGATTTTGTTGTCTAAAATTGCTCCTAAGCAATTGCTCCTAAGACTTCCATTGGGGTGTATTCATTTTTGCAACATGGTCTTGAATGAATTTGTAAGGAAAAATACTTTTTCTTGTATGCAAATTAGCAAATCTTGTTTGCAATCAATGGCCCACATTTGTGAGAGTATTTTGTAGTATAGTTTCCCATAGAAAATATTGATTCTGAAAGGAAAGGAAAGGTTTTCTGACAAATCTGTTGTATCAAATATTTATACATATTCCCTACTGAAATTTTTCCTTTTTTTCCAACAAATTTGCCAACATGATCACAATATAGAAAGCATTAGAAAAAACATGTTTACATAAATTTGTTTCCTCATATTTGAACTAGCAATCTGAGATTTAAAAGAAAAGAAAATCAGTAAAACACAATTCCTCTTGAATAAAGTCAGTTAAGAGAAAAGTCATATTCAACTCCATCACAACTTCAATTCTCCATAATTATCAACTTGTCATATTAACTAGGTGGCTCTGTTCAGCACAATTGGACTGAGATAACATCAGGGAGTATTAAAAGAAGACATATTGAAAGAATCTAGAATAAGCTGCATAGGGAACAATAGGGAAACTATGGTATTCACAAGCAGTTCAATAAAGTATTGAAAGCAAGGATGTATCTAGCATTCTTTCACAAGAGAACAGAGACAAAACAAATGTTATGAACACTGATGGGTTATAGAAAATGATAAAAACATTTGAAGCACAGGACACAAATTTGATTAACATTTGCACCATATCACAATTTGTGGACCCCTGACATAACACTAACATCTAGTAAACTGGTGAGTTGTGGACAAAGGCACTGATGGTCATACACAAGACGGTGCATGCATACACACATTTATCCTGAACTTCTACTCCTCCATGCTGTAGTATGGGTGAGTGGGGACAACAAAGAAACTGGGAAAGAATCCCAGTTCCTGAACTCAGACAGAAGGCATATGAAGATAGAAGACATGTGTGCGGTAGGTGGCAAATGTGGGTGAATAATGTTAGAAGGATGAAATCACAAACTGTAGGTTGTAAGGGTTGGTTAAAGGCTCTAATGATTTCCTTACTTTTTATAGCTGTTAGTGACAGATATGCATTAATTTTTTCCTTTTTTTGAGATGCAAAATTTTCTATTTTATTGCTACATTTCATCTGCTGATATCTTTTTGAATATTTTCTTTCTCTTCTAAAGTGTTAACCACTCCTCTTAAAGTTATTTTATTTGCAGATTTGGTCATCATTCCTTCAATCCTTTTATTCAGGTCATTAATAAAAATACTGAACAGGATAATCTAATTCATATAATAATTGTATTTTGTAGCCATATTTGACATTATTATTATTAAGGATATCATGACAGACATTCAATAATGTTTGGAAATAATCTAGAAATATACATTATTTTCCATGATTGCTGCATACAATATGCATTGTTATGAGGTAGCTCCATTAATTGTTTTCAACACAGGCTCCTACATAAGCCACAGATCATTGTAATTTTCTTGGTTCTTCATCACTCTATTTGTAGGAATAGAAAATAAATCTTGATTGTTCCTGCCAAATATAACTAGTAGATACTATAGCTCTCCCCACCCTCACTTTCTAAAATATTGTATGCTTTGTGATGAGCCATTTCACAGAATCCTATTAATGTCACCTCCAACAGATAGAGTAGGATGAGTTTTTTTCCTTATGGTTCTATGTTGGGCCAGTATTGGGACTAGGTGCACCTTTGATCTGACCATATAAGACAGATATTTACTACACTCTGGTTATTGTATGAATGTTATTTTCATTACTATATAACAGTAATGTGAAGGGATAACATGATACCATTACTGTGTTAATACTGGAAACATATCCCAATTACTGAATATGTAGTATATAGCACCTACAAATTAGCAGATAACTTATACAGAGAGAAAACTATATAGGCAATAGCTAAAAGGTCCAGTGCTTTGGGCTGATTATTTTAACCACGGAGATCTAAATAAGATTGACTAATTTTAACAGTGTAAAGCCGGGGTCTCCAACCTTGGGGATTTTACGACTTGGCTGAGGAATTCTGGGAGTTGAAGTCCATAAGTCATAAAGTCCTCAATGTTGGAGAACTCTGGTGTAAAAGATTGATTATTTACTGAAATTAATTTGGGGCAGGGGGGCATTTAAACAAGTTATCATGATTTTGCATTGTCTCAAATACTGAACTGGATTCTGAATTCAGAAGTATCCTTGAATAAAATTGATTAGGTATTTTTAAAAATATATTTTATCCAGTACAGCATTAGAGAGGGCTCACCTTCTCCCTTGCCATTGGTGTTTTGACATTAGCAGTCAGCAGGTGCAGTCATTCTGAAAACCATATGTTTATTTCCACACTAGTTATAAAAACAATTAAAAATAAATATTCTTCATCTAACTTCAGTACTAATGTTGTCAGTGAAGTGTGATCTTTTTTATCTTCAGTGACAGAATACAATGTATCAATTAAAAAAGAAAAACAGCAAAGCTATATTATAGTTTGTAATACAAAGCGCAATTCATAAGAAATAATAATATTTTGATGAAAGAAGAAAAAAGATACTGAGAATTATAACTATTGTGCCCATTTGAGATTGTCTAAATTTTAATAACTGATCATTCAACAGTGAATTATATTTGTACTTTTAGCCTCTTGAAAAATTGTATCAGCATATGATTTCTTTTTCTTCCCATTCCATAAACTGAAAATAAACCGACTGTTTCCTTCAGGAATCAGAAATGACAGCGTAAGAAAAAGAGTATGCAAAACAAACAGTACATTTTCTTAATTTCTTAACCATACCGCCACTGCAAATTACTGTATTATTGTTAAACACATCTTTAGATTTCTTCAACATTTACCTTTGCTTAGAGATGCACTTATTAGGGAGCAAAATTATGAAACAGTTATGTTGTTCTAGAAATACTGTAAGTGCAGAATAATGCAAAGAAGCAACATATCAGAAACTGAGCCTATGTGCAACAGGGTATGGATTATTCAGCATGCTCCTGGGAACAGAACAACATTTTTCAGTCCTAATAAAACACCAAACTACAAAGTAGTGGAGCTGTCAGGCTGAAGTATTCCATGATTCTATGATTGCACTGGAGTTTGATAACATATAATACACCAGGAGTAGGTCAGAAAGAAATTGTTTTAACTATAACTCCCAACATCCACAATGTTGTTCATCCTTTTCTGGGAGGCTAGAAGTTATAGCTTAACAACATCTCAACTTTGCTTGAAAGCAGTTGTGAAAGAAAGTTATAGAAAAGAATAGCATATACATTCTACATATATGCTATTCTTTTCTATAGCTTTCTTTCACAACTGCTTTCAAGCAAAGTTATCAAGTCTCTAGCTTTACATTAAGTATAGGATCAATGTGCTTAATTAAAAGGAATTAAAAATCTAGATTTGTGTAATATTTGTTAAAGAATCAAGTAGTTTTGGTACCACGATCGCTAAAGTTCTATCTCAGACTATTCTGAGCTATTTTGCCCTTAAGAAAAATGGGACCATTCCCATTTTACAAATTAAGAGTGAATATATGATGAGAGAGAGGGGGGAGGGGGAGGGAGGGAGGGAGGGAGAGAGAATGAGAGACAGA
>JANHFO010003198.1:82445-93061 GCA_032468095.1 Pareas carinatus
TATGGGCGATCTACTGCGTTTCCCCAAAAGTAAGACATTCCGTGAAAATAATATTTTTGGGGAGGTCTTATTTTGGGGGGATGCCTTATATTCCAACGAGAGGCAAAAATGTAAGTAGGTCTTATTTTCAGGGAAACACGGTAGGTAACATCTTCAATGCTAGTAAGAAGTGCAGTTTGCTGTCAGTTTATGTGGTTGACGTGAAACAAATTGGTAGAACCTCTGGAACATGATAGTTTCTTCTGGGTTTGAAACAACTCATTATTTCTGTTTTGTATATACTCCTGGTATTAACATAATTTAAGTGTCCACTCCCCCTTTAAAACATGTTAACTACATACAACAAAAGATATAAAAACAAGAAATTGCTTTAGCATGAACTTTATGTTTGCATTCCAGTATAGTTTAATATCAGAATATTATCTGTATATAGACAGATACTATTTTCAAGAACTTTCCTGGCACAATAATGGTCTGATATTTTGTAACTGTGATACAGACATAAGAGACATCTTCTTTTCCCCATATTCCACTGACAGATCAAATCTGTCAGCTTGTCAACTTTCATTGAATACAGCTTGAGATAAGTCCACGCAGGGACCATGAAAATCTGTTTGCAGTCAGCTTTTCCAAAAACTTCAGTGAATATAAAAGTAGAACTTTTTCGAAATATAATATTTTCATTGCCTGTAAAAGGATCCAAAAATTTTGGTGGTCTCAGAACCTTCTTTTATTTTCAATAGTGGCGAATATCTATAGTTCATGTGTAGAGTGACAGTGGAGGTTCGTTCTCTGAGCTTGTGGGTTGGTTTCCAAACCTCGCGTTACCAGGCTAGATAACATCTTCAGGGGATTTCTAGGGGATGTCAGTGGGTGTTCTATTTATCTGTTTATTGTCCAACTCATCAGGCACACCAGGATCAACAAGGAAGAAATCATGGTCTCCTTTGATGTCATCATCCTCTTCACCTCTTCACATTGACCTGGCTAAACAAACCATATACTGCCTACTCACCAAACGCCATACCCACAAAGATGACTCCGCCACAGAACACTCCGTGTCCACAGAAACCATCATGAAACTTCTGAATCTATGTCTCAACATACACTTCAAGTTCAATGGGAAACTCTACAAGCAAGTTCAAGGCACCCCGATGGGATCACCCATGTCAGGTTTAATAGCAGAAGCAGTCATGCAACAACTCGAATCCATAGCCTTACTCACCATCCAACCAAAATTTTGAACACACTATATTGATGACACTTTCATCATCATCAAATGCTCCCAAATTGAAGAAACACACCACCTTCTCAATAACATATTTCCTGGGATTAAATTCACACATGAAGAGAAAACAGACAAAATGCTCACATTTCTTGATATCGACATCAAAAGACTAGAAAACGGAGAACTAGAAACCCGTATCTACCGCAAACCATACACACAGGTCAGATCCTCAGCTTTGCAAGCAACCGCCTCACTGGACACAAAAGAAGCTGTGTCCAGACCCTCTTCAGAAGGACCAGGATACACTGCAGCACCACAGCACTAAGAAAAGTAGAAGAGAAATGGTTATTCGATGTTTTACTCCTCAACGGCTATCCCAAAACCTTTATATTCCAACTCACAGCACCCAAACCACAACACACCACACAGTCAACCACCACGCAAAAACTAATCCTACCACATACAAAAGGGGTGTCAGAAATTTAAATGAAATATGACTAAAGTTAAATTTATGTAGTAGTAATAGCATACTATAAATCAATTTTTGACTGGAATAAAATATTATAAATGTTTTTATTGTTGGAATCTATAAAATACTGGGTAGATTATAATTTAAAGGATATGGTTAAAATTAGAATTGATGGTATAAATGTTACAAACAATGTGTGAAATTAGGAACTTCAAACAATTTTACGAAGTGCAATCATTAAATTCTGAGACTATACTCACTGTGGGGGAATAGATCACATAATTGCCATGCGTGTGCAGCAGTGACATATAATGACCTTGAAGAGAAGCTACACAAAGTTTCAAAGCGCTATCTTCATTGAGTCCTGTGTTATAGACACTTTAGTTAGCACGTGCATCCGTGCATCTATAAAATAAAGAAATATCGCCAACCGAAACCAATGGAATGTTGAATGGATGCTCCATGACGACAATGCACCAGCTCACATAGCTCTTGCAACATGTCAGTTTTGCACCTGTAATCACATGGTCGTCGTTCCTCATCCCCCGAATTCACCAGATTTGGCCCCCTGAGACTTCTTTCTGTTTCCAAAGATGAAATTGAAACTGAAGGGTCGCTGTTTTGACACGGTGGAGGATATCCAATGCAAATCACAGAAGGTGCTTGACACGCTTGAAGAATGTGACTTCCAGGAGGCATTCTAAAAATGGAAGCAGCGCTAGGATGGGTGTACAGCTGCCCAAGGAGACTACTTTGAAGGAGATGGCAGCCAAATTTAAATCAGGTAATTTTATTTCAATTTATGGTACTAGTCTCAGAATTTAATGATCACACCTCGTATGTGGGGCAGACATGATGTCTGAAATTTTTCAAAATGCAATGTTCTGGCTACCAAGTTGATTCTGAAACTTCTTAACTACTACTAATAAATTAATTCCAAGTCACAATTTGCTGAGGAATGCCTCTAAATTATATCCTTGTAATGGAAATAACTGAAACCTTGGGAATAGAAAATGCCTTAGCCATTCTCAAGTTTGTATAATGAAATCATTCCCTGACAGGGATCCAAGACGATTGGCAAAACCTCATGTAGCACTAAGAGGTAAATTACTATGGTGCTTCATATAGCCAGTCATTTGCTGTAAAGTAAAACTTGAGGTTCCTTTTTCTAAAAGAATTTTTTTTAAAAAAACCTAAATTCTGTGATATTATTCTAGCGTCTATCCTTTGCACTTTCATAGATTAACTCTGAAATAAAATGTGATGAGAAAATATATTCAGTGCAATTCATTAAAAAAATTATTAATATAGAATCACTATTATCTCAAAGTTCAGGATAATTAGGTAAAAAAACCTGCTGAAAGAAATCACTCACATACCATGGAGTTTAGGAGTTTTTAGAGGGAAAAATCAAGGTGAAAGAGAATACACGCAATTCGAAATCTTAATAGACAAACAAGCCTAAGAGAGATAGGCTATTCTGAAAAATAGGGTATTGAAAGCAGAGACACAAACCATGAGAAGAAAAATTGGGGGAACATTTTAGGAGATTTATATGACTGATTAATGAGACTATTATTCTGAAGGAGGTGCATAAGAATTGGTAACTAATAACTATAGCAAGGAGGTCTAAAAATGATTTCAGTGCCTCAGAGTGTAATGTTTGAAAAGTCCCAGAATACTGGTGAGGGAACGGAAGATTGAAGAAGTGTAAACATAGTTATAGAAACATAGGGCTGGAAGAGACCCTGGAGATCTTCTAGTTCAATCTTCTGCTCAAGCCAGGAGACCTTATATTATCCTGGACAAATGGATGTCCAATTTTTTCTAGAAAATCTACAGCAACGGAGCATCCACAGCTCCAGGAGGCAAGCTATTCCATTGATTAATTGTTCTCGCATCAGGAAATCTCTCCTTAGTTCCAGGTTGAAACTCTCTTTAATGAGCTTCTAGTCATTATTTTCTGTCCTGCTCTCAGATGTTTTGGAGAGTAAACTGACCCCTTCTTCTCTGTGACAACTCCTCAAGTACTAGAAGATAGCTACCATATCACCCCAATCCTTCTCTTCCTTAAGCTAGACATACCTAGTTCCATTAACGATTCATCATATGACTTAGCCTCCAGTTCCCTTATCATTTTTATTGCTTTTCTCCGCACTCCTTCTAGGGTCCCAGCATCTTTTTTGTATTGTGACAACCAGAATTGGATGCAATATTTCATGTGTGGTCTCACTAGTGCAGTATAAAGTGGTACTATCACTTTGTGTGCTCTTGATACTATCCCCTTGTTGATACAGTCTAGGACGACATTGACTTTATTGGCAGCTGCAGCATACTGCTGGCTCGTATTTAAATGGTGGTCCAGTAGGATACCTAGATTCCTCTCATAGTACTGTTGAGTCAGTACATTTGGGTTTTTCCTGCCTAAGTACAGGAACTTACTTTTCGCATCTCTGAACTGCAGCTTATTAAAAAGAATCTCCTCATCTAGTCCTAACAGTCAAAAGGGAGAAAAGGAATTACCACACATAGCACATTTATAAGTTACCGGTCTGAATAAACTCTTTGTAGCCCATATTGAAACCGACTAGTTGTGGAGACTTTTTAGCTAGTGTTGCAAGAGCTGGAAAGATCCTGTGACAATAACTCTGAACATTAATAATATGGACCAGTATAAAATCAAAGCAATAGCTTCCAGGAACCAGTTTGTGTTCAAAAGCCGAGTTCATTACTAA
The DNA here is from genome assembly GCA_032468095.1 of Pareas carinatus. Taxonomy (NCBI): domain Eukaryota; kingdom Metazoa; phylum Chordata; class Lepidosauria; order Squamata; family Pareidae; genus Pareas; species Pareas carinatus. The sequence goes on from JANHFO010003198.1 coordinate 86,878, forward strand.
AAACAATGCAAATGTATTATTTTATTTAGTGATATCTTGATATCCTTCTGTTTCTCCAAGAAAGTCAAAATGAGACATAAAATTCATCTTCCAATTTTTATAATCCTTAAACTATTTAAGAAAAATTAAAATCTGATATAATAATTGCTTCTTTAACAACTGAAAATCTGCAGTTTTTCTGTCTCTCTGACCAATGAATACTGGATTTCATAACGGATGGGGAACATCCTAATGCTCAAATCGGTGAGTATATATTAATTTTTTAAAAAATATTGTCTAATAAATTGATTTTACTCATCTTGGGAGGAGAACATTAAACTCCATTTAATAAAAAAGTAGAAAATGCCAACTTTTAAAAATATTTTAAAAACAAAATATAAAGTTCAATACTTTTAATGCAATAAAGTAAAGTAAACTTTGGGGAATTTTACACAATAGTCAATCAGTTCTAAAAACAAATTACTACTATAAGAGATTTAGCCTAATTGTCATAGCAGCTGGACACCAATACCTCTAATTTGTTGCCCAAATTAAAACAAGAATGAAGGCTGCCAAGCTTGAACATAATTAATATATCTCAACACTCTTCATTCAAATATTTTAGTCTTCTTTCAGAAATATTAAAAAAACATAAGAAGCAGAAGAATTTCAGTAATTCTAGTTTGTTCTTTTTCAAATATCTAGTTGTCTCCAGCAGCTTTTTTCTTTGAATAATAGCCACCCTTTTTACACAGACCATTTTAATAAATTACACCCAATCAGAATGATACCCAATGAGCCTGTAAAAACTGAGAATTGTCTACAATAAATACCGTATATTCTACAAAGAGAATCAAAGACCTACCTAAAATAGTCCTAACTACCAATTCCATTTCCCCAATGAAGATAGTTTGGTACAAGATATATGTAATGATGGTCACCTCAAGAGAAACTAAGGTATTTTCACCTTCTACTCCAGCATTCAGTATCACCATTCCAATAGTAAAAGTAAAGTGAAATGAAACTGGGTGGACATATTTTAAGAAAGGCATATTGATTTCTTTATCAACATAATAGGAAACAAATTATTACATTAATGCACTATTTTAAAAGAAATCAATTCAAGTCAATATATTGTATAAACATACCTGTGGTTTGGCATGGTGCAGAGGCAAGTAAAAAGCTTATGAGGGTATCTCTCTGCCACTTAATAATATATTTTACAGGGTACTCACTTCATGATGAGTACCACCCTGATACTAAATTAGGTAAGTTGAAGAACATAATCTATAGCAATAGCACTTATATACCATTTCACTGTGCTTTATAGCCCTAAGCGGTTTACAGAGTCAGCATATTGCCCCCAACAATCTGGGCCCTCATTTTACCGACCTTGGAAGACTGAATCAACCTTGAGCTGTTGAGATTCAAACTGCCTGCAGCCAGCAATCAGCAGAATTAGCTGCAGTACTGCATTCTAACCACTGTGCCACCAAGGCTCTTTATATATTTTCTCTTCTTAAATGGAAGGAATTGTCATTAAACTAGAAAAAAAGTTATAATTCTAATGATTATGAACATTTGTTATCCTAGTAACTATAGGCCCATCAGCCTGATCGACATTGTAGCAAAAATATTTGCTAGATACCTTTTGAACAGAATTGAAATCTGGGTGGAGGAAAACAATATTCTCAACCAAGAACAAGCAGGTTTTAGACAAGGTAGATCCACTATTGATAACTGCTTTGTCTTCAACCATCTGATTGCCAAATATGCCTATAAGAGGAGACCCCTGCTTGCTGCTTTTATAGCCATTACAGCATATATGATATGGTAAATAGAGAAGTACTATGGAATAAATTGACATCACTTAAAATATAATCTAGACTCCTGGCTTTGATTAAAGCCCTCTACACAAGTACCTATTTGAGGGTGGGGCTTTGACTAACAGGATCCACACAAATAAAGGGATATGGCAAGGGTGTATCCTGGCCTCATTATTATTTAGTTTATATATCACTGACTTGCTAGGGTTAATGAAGGGTCTCATGGTACACATGTTGATGATCCTAAATACTTACTGTAACAACTTGCTGTATGCTGTGATGATATGATTTTATTATCATACTCACAAGTAGGATTATGTAGGCTAGTAAGAAGATTCAGCTCCTATTGCCACGATAACTCCCTAATCATTAGTAAATCTAAATAAAAAATAATGGTATTTGGAAGACAACATCAGAGACATAAGTGACAATTAAATGGTGAACCAATTGAACAGGTTAATACCTTTGTATATTTGGGTGTAACTTTTTCCAAGACTAGATCTTGAGCCTGCCATCATCAACAGAGTATGCTTAGAGGAAAAGCTTATTTGAATTTATTGCTCAAACTAAAGAACCATAGTTATCCAGGGTCCCTAGCCCCATTAATGAAGGTTTATAACGCTAAGGTTACTACTATGGTCTTGTACAGAGCAGAAATTTGGAGTCTTTACCCCGCCACAGTCCTAGAACACAGTCCCAGCACTTGAGATGTATTTTGAGTGTAGATTCAAGAACATCTGCTGCGTCAGTAAGGACTGAATTGGGAATTCATACAATTCATGCATTATCGAAAATTAGAGCTTATAACTGCTGGTGCAAAGTTAATGAAATGGAGACTGACAGACTCCCCAAGTTATGCCTACAATCGCAAACCCCCTGGATCACCAAACTAGCAAATTTTGTAAGAAGCTTTGGCCTTCCTGTCTCTTGCATAATCTGAGAACAATCCAAAAAAAGAGTTGCCCAAAGAATTAAGGATATAGAAGCACAAAATGATATAGTTATCCTTGGTAAGGTGGGTACCTTGAAATGGCTGAGTAAATACAAACATACTTTTCAAGTAGACAGTTATTTGAAGTTACAACTGCCAAAACATCTTAGGGAGATATTTACCCGAGTGATATTCAAACAGTTTGACACAATAGTTAGATATGGGAGATTTCATGCTATACCCTACAATGAGCGTCTCTGCATTTGTGGAGCGGCAGGGGTAGAAGACCTGACTCACCTCCTATTTAACTGTTGTCTGTATAAGAGGATGAGAGACAGATATCTTGGTCTATATACCAAACGAATGACCCATTGGGATCCCCATACCAAAACAATTTACCTTATGTCTGGTCAGAACCTGAAAATAACACTTAACGCAGCACAGTACTTAAACAAAATGTTTCGGTTGAGATCTGCATATATGGGATTGGGGTAGATTGTAAGGGCGACTCCAAAATATAACTTTGTCATATTTTATCTATATCTTAAATTATTGTACATTATTACAATTTCATTTTAGATTGCATCTTATTCCCATTTATTCCCATTTTATCTCAAATAGTACCTTATTCTAATTCCATTCTAAATTGTATCCCATTAAATTCCATTCTAAATGTATCCCATTAAATTCCATTTTAAATTGTTTTTATTAAATATTAATAAATTGTTGCTGGAATTTTGCACTCTGATATGGCAGAAGAGCTAATCAATAAAGATTTATGAACATTTGTTATCCAAGTGGTGTCAACGTATTAGACGTTTTAGGCAGAACTAGTAGTGCCACCTTTTGTCCTAATGAACAAATGCATATGCAGCCTGATTCCTATTAACTTATGTAAGCCTCTGACTAGATACTATCCAATTGCTTTAAACCAGTCAGAGAAAATTTGGGTAGAATTTGTTAGATGAGAATATTACAGAAAATCATAAATCACATGTTATAATACATCTGCCTAGGCTGCAAAATGGATTGTCTGTGGCCTCTTGGGCAACAGATTGAATTATCTACATTTTATATTCAGCAGTCATTCTTAAAATTCAGCCATCGGGTAGAACGAATACGTATCATGATTTAAACTGCTCTTGGATTTATCATTGTCTAGACCAGAAGTTTTCAACCTGGAGTCTGTGGACTCCTTGGGGTCCGTGGCAGGTTGCCAGGAGGTCCGTAGACAGGTCAAGAAAAATTTGGAAAAAGTAATAGACATGAATTTTGGAATAGCAATTAGTTGAATTTGTGGGAATGGGGTCTGCCATGTAGCAATAGCATGTTTTGGAGTCTGCGCCTTAAAAAAGGTTGAAAACCTCTGGTCTAGACAACTTTTGGATTGAAAAAACCACTGCAGTACTAATATATTTATCAAACTATATCAAACTACTATAATTACAGCAGCTTCTTATAATTAATTATTTGTTATTAGGTATAGTCAACTTTTTTAAAAAACCAATTTAAAATGTGTTTGTGTTACATTATGCCAAACAAAAGACAAATTGCCTCTTCTGTGATAAATATGTGTGTGATTCAGACTAATATCATGCTGAAACTCTATTTATCCTGCCATTATCTTGAAAAAAAGCAAAGCTGTTGTTAACCTTATTGAAAAACCTTGTTGCATTAGAAACTTCCTTCCAGGATGAAGGCACAAAATTCAACTGCAAATAAATTAGTGTGGCACTGATATATTATATATTATTAACAAAATTTAACTATGACAAATGTTTTACAATACTTTATTACAGATAAATACTTCATTTAATACTTTATTATTATTTCTGAAACATTGTCAGACTGTTAAAATATCCTATAGAGCTGAAAAAGTGCAATACCTAGCTATTGCTTCTTCATTAGTTCCTGCTGGGATTAGAGCATAAACCAAATAACAGATTTAAGGCTTCATGATTTTCATGCTATGATAAAAAAGTGAGCTAAGTACATGCATTAATGAACCCTGGATTCATCCCAGCACATAATGATTTAATCATTCGTATTCACATTCATACGTCCATTTCAACCGCTTCCATAGTATACAGATAAAACCATAAACATAAGGTCATTTGCTCACTCAGCAAATTTGCACACAAATGATGCTTCTCGTTGCAATTAATAATATTTTCCTATTGCATATTTAAAAAATAATGATTTAACAGTACCCTTTCTTTATAAATATACAGAAATTGATAATTGAGTAATAACAGTGTTGGTAAATACTGCATTTTCATAACAGATATCAAAAAGACAATATGTAGAGCCTATATATTATTAAGAAAAATGGACCCCGTTCTTTTTTCAGAAAGCCCTAAATCCATTCTGGAAAAGGGTCACATCAGACCACTTCACAACTGGATAAATACATTTGGTCTGAAGACATTTAACTGTACAATAATACAGTTCTTTATATAACTATAATTTATCTACCTCCTTACCTGTATTCACATTTATTATGCTCTGTATTAAATACTACCTCAAAAAAGATTTTCCTATTTAAAACTAAAAGTCACCTACTTGCATATTTTATTTATTTGTATGCAGTACGGTTTGGTAATTTGTTTCTCAGATATTGGAACTATGTTAATACCAATATCTATAATGTTAAAATATACCTCTGTATTTTACTTCTGCCAATTTAATTTTAATTTCAATATGTGGTTACTCACATATTTCTTATTTCTACCCAGAGGGTACTGGAATTGTCTTTTGAATAAAACAATTTATCACATTAAAATTAGTGATGATCTATTATTTTCCAAACTTTTAGTTATTCCCAGGCTGTTTTGTTTGGAAAATAAATTTAACAAGTGGTTATCCTATTCAGCTGAAATCTGGTAACATCTAAAATTGAAGAAATATATAAGAAGGCATTCTCTTGATGTATTAATTGATTTGGAAAATTTAATAGATCTATGGCCTAAGAAATGGAAAGCAAATGTTTGGGAGGGAGTTCTTCTCACAATGATCCAAAACATACCACTTACACATGTATCTCAGTTGCATTTTCAAAGATAAAAATAGCTGGAGAAAATAGACTTGCCTAGATTAATAACTAGTTGATAGAAGGGATTATATTTGTTGTTCATATCATTATGAACAAAGGACATTAATCTAAATATAACCTGAGAGAAGTATAGATGATAGGAGCTAGATCCTTTTCCGGTTTCACCCTGTTTTCAATTAATTCTAAATATTTTTGGTTCTTTTTCCCTTTTTGACCACCCAGAAGATTTGAATGTCACTGAATATCATCCATCAATCACCATTACAACTGCTTATTTTGACTGTTTAGCACTTTATTTTTCTTGCCAAACAGGTTAGGGTTTTATTTTTATTTATTTGTTAAAACTTCTATACCGCCCTTCTCCCCGAAGGGACCCAGGGCGGTGTACAGCCATAT
>JANHFO010003198.1:130029-141830 GCA_032468095.1 Pareas carinatus
GCAATTCTGTTTTTGGCAGGGAGACCCATTTGCAAATGCTGTAAATAAAGCTCTTAAAAAGATTGTTCAAGTGTCTTCAGCTATTTCAAAACTGGGTTGTTGTTTTTTTGAATCTCGCATCCCTGTCTACAATATTCATTATTTTGTTTGGACTGAATTTGAACTTGATTGCTCTCACCAATCTCCAAACCACTTCCTAATTCAAGAGTTTCATAATCTTCCTAGAATGACAAAATGGAAATGAAAAGAAGAGTTGAACATCATTTGCTTGCTAGCAATTTCTCAGCATAAGGTAATGCATTTAGGTAATTTTAGATGCTGAACTTCCTTGACTCAATACAGTCTTCTTTTAAATGACCATGAAGGATAAAATTAATATTTATCTTCTTTCTCATAAAAAGCTATTCAAAACTTTGCTAATAAAACTACTTCTTTAATATCTTAGAATAAATAAAACAACTTTGAAATTGTTAAATTCACTTGAATCAAACCATTATCAACATTCAGGAGTAAAATAAAGTTTGCTTGATGAGATAAGCAAAGCTTTCTGATGCTTCCTAAGAGCCCAGACATGCTGATGTAGAGACGATGTTAATACAACATATATTTGTTACTGAGCATATTCATCTATATTCTTGGGTAGTCATTAGGAAACCTAATGATGGAGCTCTGAACTTTGACACAAGACTCTACTCAAACCATTGCTTAATATATGCTTTAGATTACTTTAACAATGGTTTGAGGAGATATTTTAAAAAAACCTAATTGTTCCCCAATACCAGCTCCTGTGTGATCATCTAGTAAAGACTAAAACTATTGGACACATAAACATTCCAGACCAGAAAATACCTTTGTCTATTGTACTGAATCCTGAAAGATATCCAGATATACCAGTAAGAGAGCTTTATTGTACTAACCATTCCCTGGTATCAGAAATCCATATTGGAACTGGAGTTATATCATACTAATCTGCACTGTCCAGGTCTGTGTGCTATTTGGGAAGCATTATATGCATCAATTTCTAGCCCAAGACTTATAAATCCTGGTCACCACACATTACCACTGGAAAGCTTTCCCTCAGTGATTATATCTTCTTTCAGGGGGTTTAGGAATTTTTGCAAAATCCCATATTCCCAAAAACCCATTGAAAAAGGAGCAACTTTCAAGTAAAAGCTCTTTGGCAAAGGATGGGCTCATCTGTCAAACAACTATTATAATCCTTGAATTTATTCAGTCAAATCACAGGACTCAATGTATAAAATAAGGCTTTAATAAAATATTTTATCACAGAATGTATTATTACAAGCAGTGATGGATATGGTTTAGAAGAAACTATGAATTCTAAAGGATACAGTGAATTTATGAATTCTAAAGTCATTCTAAAGGATAAAGCAGTGCTTCAATAAAGCACTAGATTTCCATTCCGAAAAATAACACTAAAAACTGATTTCTACAGCACTACCATGGAAACAGCAAACTCTGAGTTTATGCCACCAGGCCCGTTTGCAAGTAAAACATCTTTCTTCTTTCAACAACTACCTCTACATCACATCCTACCATTCCAAAATAATTAACTGATTTAATATTTTCTGCTAGAGAGGGAGCCAGGCTTGCTGTTTTCTAATTGTTAATGTTGATTAATATTGAATCGTTTCTTCAAAAGTTAATGAAGAATATGTCTATCTGTTTTCAGGTTCTACCTTGAAAGGAGCCCATTTTTGGCATAATCTTTGTGTTCATACATACATACAATTACTAACCATATTTTAGATGTGCAAAGTGTACAAAAGCAGTCTATGCAACTATAGTCTAGGTATCACACTATCCCACAAAGTTGGGTAATTGGCAAAATCATGGTTAAGCTAATCATGGATAGATGCATTGCGCAACACAGACAACATGTATTAAGGAATATAGTCCAAAGTTATGCATAAATTTGTTCTGGACAAATGCTTTCTTCTCCTTGGAAGGAATAGAGAACTATCTCTTAGAAGTCATGTTAGGATGTAGAAAATTCCCCCTCTGAAGCTGGTATCACATTTCTTTGTCCTTGCGATTTTTTTAAAAAACAAGATACTAAAAAATAAACCACTGATTCAGGAATATTTGGAAATAATACTAAATGCCCAAAATACAGAACCTATAATGTACCCTAAAACATGCTAAAATTACATATGAAATAATGTGTCTAAATCATTATTAAATATAATTTTCAAAAAGAAGCAAGCGAAGACATATTGGCCTTTTAAAAAAGTAAACATAAATAGATATGAAGACCACTGCTAGATACATATAAATGTCCAACCACATTTAGCATTTGTTCCAGTGTACTATTGCTACTGTTTAGATTTGAAAAGACCTCAGAGAGGACTATTATTTTAGGAGTTTCTCACAAAAGGTAGTATCATTTCAACCACATGACTCTTCAGCTGAAAGGAGCAGCATGGGTTACACCTTTTTTGCACACACAAAATAGAAGAAACCACAATTTCTATGACAACTTCCTATTATCTGCTTAATAGAACCAAGATTTAATTATATATTCTTATTAAATGAGGAGTGTTCAGCAAACAATAGAAGTAGTGAAATAATGAGATACTATTGTGTATAATTATAATTACCATCTTGTCCATAATCCATCCAGGGTGTACCATACTAAGCAGTACAAGTCAGAAATCTGATCCTATACTGCATTGATAATCATTAGAGATTTTTTTAATTTAAAAAATTATCCATGTGTTTGATGGTGTAGTTGTTAAGCAACATTATTTTAAACATAATTTTAAAGAGTCAGTTTGGTTTAGTGTTTAAGGCACCAGACTAGAATGCAAGAAACTGTGTGTTTAAGTCCCGCTTTATCCATGAAAGTCACCTGGGTGACCTTGGGCTAGTCATTTTCTCTCAGTTCAACTCACCTCACAGGGTTGTTGTTATAGGGAAAATAGGAGAATGAAGGTGTATTGGATATGTTCATGGCATTGAGTTATTTATGAAAATAATAAAGGCAGGATCTGTCTATAGTATGTGCACAGGAGTTTTCTTTTAAAAAAAAGAGTTAGATACTTGTCTCATTTTTTGAAATGTATATTTTGATTCAGCAAATGTCTGACCAGAGAATAGTAAAGCAAAAACACATCATTAATATCTTCTTGTTCATTTGTGTTCACTACATAGAGGATGGGTGAATGGATGTTGTGCAATTATGAGCAATGAAAATTAATCAGTGCACTATCACAGACAGCCTGATTATTCAATTCTTATATTTAAATAAGTACTTTCATATTAAACCACAGGCACTGAAAAAAATCCCAGAGAAAGTAAGGAACGCTTTTCAAACAGTACATAGGAAGGTTACTATTTAAAAACTGATTGTATAGTTTGTTCCTGCCTGGTATGTTTGTGTAAGAGAGCAACAGAAGATGAAACAAGGAAAGAATACACGTGTACTGCATATGCACAAGAAACACAAGTGATCCATTATCAAGTCTCCATGGAAATGGACATGTCTATTCATACAGACTGAAACGTATATTCTGCTAAATACATTGGCTCACTGGTAAAGCTTTTAATTTTTAATAGAATATGCTTTTACAGAGAGCTCTGTTGAATTCCCATTTACTTTAGTGTATATTTCTCCTCTGAATTCTTTGGTATCACATTAACAATTCACCTGTTATCAAGTTCTTACTAAAGAAATGAAAGCTTATTCATATCTATGTGCATTCAAGAGGAAGATTTAAATTTTTTCAACAAGAAGAGACACTGGCATCTACCAAAAACCTTTGGTTGTAAAAATCAAATCCTCAACCCAGCTGTACTGCACTCATGAAAAGCGCAGGCATACAAACTCAAATCTTGTCAGGAGAGAAGATAACTGGCATAAAGCAGGAAGATAACCAGGACAGTAAGACATGGAATGTCTTGAAGGCTAAAAAAAATGATAACTAAAATGTCAAAAAGAAATCTGGCTTGTGTTGTAGGAGAAAACTGATAAACAAAAACAGCTTTCTCCCAACAAAAGAACAACTTTCTCACAGACTGCAATTTTTGTACATAAAAAGGAGAATGAACTATGAATAAAGCTTTAAGGGCAAAGTATCTATGCAACAAGAATTAAATCAGCAGAGGTGATATTTAAAAAACCCCACTGTAAGGTGCAAGCAAATAGAGGCCACATTGTGCTATACTATATACAGCTATTTTGGTGTTTATACATATGTACAGAGGAAATTATATATACATATAATATTCTTAATTAAACTTTTAATAAAATGTGCTGTATATTTGATAGTGGTCCTGTGCTTGGATTCTTTAACATTTTACTACATTGATCTTGCAACAAAAATTTGATCTGTTTGAAATTAAAAAATAGAGCAAATTAAATTTTCATGCAACAATATGAGCTGAGTATGTGATCTCAACAGTTGGTCTAAAAGCCCAGCTGCAAAATATGAAAAATTCCACGGAACAGATGAGCAACAGAAAGAGTGTTGCTATGAAGAATGGCAAACAAAAGAAGAAACCAAGCACTTGTCCCATGGGCAAAACTGAGTGCAAAAAAGTGAAGTATAGCCCAAACCTGAGCAAATCGGTGCTATGAAGGACATAAATTACAGCCTGAGAACACAGAAACTATGATACATTTTACAGATTGCAGAAAATTCCTAGAAATGGGAAAAGTGGATTAAACTGAGTTGGAATAATGTGGTAAGAACAAGTGCTGATGACAAGAAGCTGTTGCTAATAATAAATAATTATTTATTTATAAGTTTAATAATAAATCTCAAGGGAAGAAAAGGAGGATAAAAGCCCAAGAACGTATGTTGAATCTTGACACAACAAACTGCTATGTATCCAGAAACCACTGAACTCTCAGGTCCAATCACAGCCTCTGTTGATGGTGCAGGTGGATGCTGTAACTGAGGCGGCCTTTGCCCAATTTCAGCTTCAGCCCTAAACTAGAGCAAAAACCTGAGCAACAGTGATTCTACTCTTATCTCCACTAAACTACAAAAATGAGCTTTACATGAGGCTGTCTTTGTAAACTACCTGGAAGCTATAACTGATGCAAAATATAACCATCTGCATACTGAAATCTGATTCAGCAAAAAAAAAACCAGCGTCACAGGTGTTGCATAAGATTCATCAGTTACTGAAATTGAGCAACAAATAAATGTAATTTGTTAAATTATTATTACATTATAGATGGCAAACCAGTTCTAAAAACGTGCCAAGAGAATTGCAGTACTTTGTGTGGGCAGTTGCCAGGGATCACCACTGATTTCTTTGCTTGCTCTTGTGTTGAGGATAAGACCTACACCTCAGATGTACTATTCTGTACATCCCAAGTATATGATGATTCTCCATCAATAAATTTATCACTTCCTGTCCATTGCATCTCAGGGATTCCTTGGATGTCAATATCACAATTGTTGAATTCTCATAAGTAGTTGTAGTTTGCTACAATGGTATAATGTATGTACATTCCATGTTCCAATACAAGTAACTGATTTTGCACTAAAGTTTGAATTCCGTTTTGGGGGTTGGGCAACCAAGTCCTTCATAGAGGATGAGACCTTATCACCCGGAAAGAACCCATCATGCTGCAGTTTATTTCTTAGGACTTTGCATGTAGTTTTTGTTGCACGAATTCTTCACAAGGCTGGTTTGCAAGCCTGACGCCCATGATTAGGTACTGTGTAAAAATTGACTTCTTTATAATTAATACTGGTGTAAGGCAGAGCTGTGTCCTACACCCATTTTTATTTTTGATTACAATGGACTATACCATGAAAAGGGAAATGAATTAATTGGACTTTGGCATTCTGTGGAATAAATAAGGCAAATTGACTGACCTAGATTTTGCCAATAACATTGCTTTACTTGCAAACACTAAGAAACAGCTGAAAGATATGACACTGACAGCTGAAGCAGAGGAACTAATGTGAGCTTAAAAATTAGTGAAGACAAGATCAAGCTGATGCAAGTTGGCAATGTTCAAGACAACACCCCATCACATTAGGAGTACAGGCCTTAAATCTGTGGAACAATTCAACTATCTTGGTAGCATCATGAATACAGATGGGGCAATAGACATAGGTGTGAAATGCTGAATAGGCAAAGCAACTGCTGCCTTCCAACAAATCCGCTCAGTATGGACTATGTCAGCCATACAGCAACCAAGATCAGAGTATTTAATGGTATTGTCACATCTACCCCCGTGAGACTTGAAAATCTACAATTCATAAGATCAACATCTTCTAACAACATTGCCTCAGAAGGATTCTTTGTATCTCATATCAGGACCATGACACAAATGTGGAAATTCTACAAAGAGGTAATTCCCAAAGATTCTCTGAGATAGTGAACAAAGAATGCACTTTGCTGGACACATGTTTTGCATGAGTGAGCAGCGTCCAGCAAAAACCACAATCAGTTGGATATGACCATATGGTTGAAGAAAAAGAGAAAGGCTAAAGAAAGGGGTGGCAAATTCTAACACACATCTATTGAAAAACCACCCACACTAACCAAGTACTCCACTAGCAAAGTAACCACCTAATCTCCTACAAAAGGAACTGCATAAGAAATTATTCAGACAAACACAAATGCAGTGCAGCAACCCAGAACATCAAAAGCAGGAAACAGATCACCTATCTTCCATCTTCCAACAAAAAGGATATCTATGAAACCTTTATCAAAAAGTGACTGACCACTCCATCCACTACAGCACTACCAACACAGGCTATTGAAAGAATAACATTATCATACATCAAAAACATCTCAGAAACAGCCAAGAGATTATTACAACTACATGGCATCACCATACCATATAAATCAACTGAAGTCTCCCAAAGCATCTTAAGTAAACTGAGCAACTCAGTAACCCAAGAAGAACTCATCTAAAACACAGAGTGTAAGGATTATAACAGCTACTATATAGGCCAGAGAGGCAGAAGACTAGCAAAGCACATCCATGAACACCAACCAGCAATCAGAAGGCACAATAAATCCTTAATTTCACAACAACATAGACTTAACTCTAGTTTCAATTGAGAAATTGAATGCATCTTAGACCAAGCTAAACCCCAAAACACTAGAGAATTCTTGGAAGCTCAGCACTCAGACAAATTAGCCTTCAACAGGCACATAGAAATAAATAATATTTACATACTGTTCAAAAAAGCTTCTCACTAGCAATGAACATCCAGATCAGCAGGAATTAACACCAGAGAAGCAATCAAGCAGTAAGCAAAAATCTAATCAAGAAGCTACCAGAGAAAACAACAGCTTTACCAACACTAACAGGGTGAGCTACTGCATATAAACAAAGCAAATCCCACTCTGTTCTAGCACTGAAGATGTTATCTAGTTGATAACAAAACATCTGTTAGCAAACAGCCAAGCTTGGAGAGCACCAAGGACTCCTTAGATTAGTATGGTTTAGCCCATCTCCTGGGTAAGCCAACTTTACAGCATGGGTTTTCCACTCAATATTTACTCTCAATTGCCTCTCAAGCAAAGAAAATTTTTAAACAGAGAGTCTTAGATATCACTGTCCAAGGAGACATGGAGTTATTGGCAAAAAATAGATTTTTAAATTGGCTGTTAAGAATAAAACCACTTTCCAAACTGAAAAAAACATCTATCAGTGAGTGTGATGCAATTCCTAAGATAGGCCTATTCTAGAACAAGATTTGAGTTGCTGGATTCCTTGGGCAAATTTGGGTGCTTGCATTACCTACCAGATCGTAACAGCACATGTATTGTATATGTGATGCCCCAGCCTCTGAAAATGTTGCTCATATTTTGTTTGACTTACAATTCTATGTCTCTTTTAGGCGTAACCATTTAGTATCCTTACTTGAAATAATAGCCTACTGGGACCTGAGTTGCATATTGTCCTATTTCCCCTTAGGTTCTAACATATATATTGTTAGAAGAACTGCTAAGTTTATAGATAAGGCAGTTTAACTGAGAACCTGGTATATTGAACAGATAGGCATATCACGTAAAGATGCTGCATTTATCTAAATGCTAAGGAACGTGGTGGCACACATGGTTAGGACGCTGAGTTGGAGGTTAGCAAGCCCTGTTCAAGACCCGAGGTCTGCCGTGGGGTGGGGTGAGCTTTGTCTCTAGCCCCTTTGGGGGAAATGAAAGGAGCCTCCAACTAGGTATCCCCTGGGCAGCGGTGATGTTACCAGCTGAATCTTTCAACTCAGAAGCATCTCGGTGCATCCGACATAAGTGTAATGTGACCTAAATGCTGATTCTTTGTATTTACGTATGTATTTAATTGCTGTTGGGGGGTTTTACCTATGTTACCCTGGAATTTATATCCTGCATTTGATCTTTTTTATTCTCTTTGATATTAATAAACTACTATTAATTAATTTATTGGAATATGCCCCTTGAAACATTTTTAGTGCTTCATTTTTCACTTTCCATTTTGAAAGGCACAGGACCAGACTAATGGAATACTGGACAAAGTAGTTTAAAATCAGATTCCTCAACTCTATTGCCATAATTTCTAACCATAATCAATAATAATAGTTTGGCTGGACTTTACTAAATTAATATATTAGTCGATATTTGATATAGGTGTTGAAGGAATAAAGATACTTTCTTCAAAGCCAATGACAAACTGTTTTGCATTAGGCATATACTCCTCTGAGTTTTGTTAGGTACAGTATATTCTGCTCCAAGCACTACTAAATGCTTTTCCACCCTCTAAAGCAGGGGTCCCCAACCTCTGATCCATGGCATGCCAGCAACCGGTCCATGCAAACAAGCCAAGCCCCATTCCTGAGATGCAGAGCATGCAAAACCAGGCCGCCTCTGGTCCGTGGAAAACTCTTTCTCCGTGGAACTGGTTCCTGGTGTCCAAAAGGTTGAGGGTCACTGCTCTAAAGCACAAAAGGGCATATCACAAGATATCTGATGCATTTCTTTAGTAGTCCTGGCATCTTTTTGGGGAAATAATAATGAATAAAAAAATGCTGTTATGAGAAAGCAATGGCCAATCACTTTTCTTCCTGTTGAATCTTCTTGGATGTGTGTGTGTGTGTGTGTGTGTGTGTGTGTGTGTGTGTGCACGCGCGCACGCTTGCATGCGTGTGCATGTAAAAACAATCTTATTAACTAGATGGGTGGAGAGATTTGTATGCCGTTCTATACCTGATGATTATGGGTGAGTTTACAAAATTAAAAGAGCAAAATGATTCCTCATAAGGAATAACTGTCTGGAACACTTTGGGGCGATCTCAAGTCCCCTCATTGTTTGGAGAGCTATTATGAGCAGCCAAAGTCTACTTTAAGGTTCTTCATTCTGCTGTGTGTTCAGCTCACCATTTCCTCCCTGGAAGGTGAGACAAAAGCAATCCTACAACAAAAGAGTCTGGTTGCCGAGCATAAATACACCTGTCAGGACTCATCCACTAACTTTCTGTCAAACATTTGTTTCATGCTTCTATCACTGTCATAGTCAGTATAAAAAAATTTAATTGTCATAATGGCAAGCATTTTGGTTATTATTAGATATTATACTTGGAATCCCATCATGGATAAAATAAAAAGAATGCTAAACAAAATTATCTCTGCTGTTTTCAGAAGTAATAGTGCACTTTCTTTTCAGAATCAGGAATTTCTCAATTTGCTGCTTATTTTGGTTTCATATACTGTATTTGTGCATCACCATGACTGACCAAAAGCCATTGCAGTGGCTGAAAGATTTATACAGACACTCAAAAGTATTGAAATTGTCATGGCAGAAGATGCTCCACTGCAGGAAGAACTGTTCAAATGTCTTAGTTCAATGGGGATTACACTAGCCACTACCATTTTTGGCAGAGAAAGGAGAATTAATCTGTCTCAGTTAATTATCCACATTAAGAACTTACTTTGTAGCAATGGGACAAAATAAAACCTGGCAGGGAAAACATCTAACACATCTAAACATCAGCAGATAAATGCAAGTGAGCCACAGTTGCACCTTCAAAATTATAGACTTCCTCCTTGTAAAGCATAGTGGACAGTAAAAATAACTTTGATGAAGTAAAGAAAAGAAGAAAGTCACACAACAAAGCCATTGGTTAGACCAGTGATGGCGAACCTATGGCACGGATGCCAGAGGGGGCACTCAAGGCCCTCTCTGTGGGCACGCGCATCATCGCCCCAGCAGATTTCTTTACTAGAAAGCCAGAGGAACGCAGGGCTCCATTCTCCCCCTCCACCTGAGAACATTTCTGACATCAGCCGCCCCTCTGTCCAGCAGTCCAACAGGAGTGTTTCCTCCCTCTCTTCTGGGGTAAGGCAGGCGTGACGTGGAGTCTATGGCAAAATCTGGCATGGAGTCTATGGCAAAACTGAGAGAAGAGAGAAGCTAGGTTGAGGGGAACATAGCTCACAGCAGGACACAGAAGCTGGGGGAGGTCACCAGGAGGGGCAGGGGGGTTGCTGATGGTCACAGAGAAACACGGGGGGTGCTGATGGGCATGGGGGTCCAAGGGGGTCACCAATGGATGCAGTGGGTCACCAATGGTCATCGGGGGGCACATGTTGTCAAATTGGCACTTTGCGATAAATAAGTGGCTTTTGGTTTGCAGTCTGGACACTCGGTCTCTAAAAGGTTTGCCATCACTGGGTTAGACAAAAGAAATTCAGGTCTGAGGCAGACAAGTAATTTGAGAAAGTGTCTCAGATTTGACTCTCCCTGGTTCTCTTGAACATGGGGGAGAGGCACATTCAGACTTGCAAAATTCTGTTACTGTAACCTTATAATAAAAGTAGTATTAGCATTCATAACTTTAATTTCCTAATCAGGACTACCACCAATGGCTGATATTAAGAATATACAATCTTAAAGCAAACAATAATTGCTGTCCTATCTACACCTATATCAAACCAAGTGAATAGACAACCCCATATTGTATCTCAAATATGCATGGTAATCTAGTACTATGAATTCATTGGTCTCCAATATTCCAGCACAAGAAAAATGCTTGATGACCCCAGAAAGTTACAGTTCTAACACTTGCTAGTAACATTTTTGTTAGTTAGTTTTTCATAATATAATGGTTTTCACTACAATATATTATTTATTCTTTTAGTGTGTTGTGAGAAGGGGAATTACACAAGGTAAAAAGCACTCTGTCTCTTGTAGTATTAATAATACTTGTCAGAGTACCTCTCTGGCTTTAGCATCTTTCTTCTGTAGTCCTTAAATAACACAATAGTGACTGCAATGAATTAAAGAGAATGCCCTTGAAGGAAAGAAGAAAGTTCTATCTCAAACAGATCTCAATTCGCAAAATGATAAAAAATGGAGGAAAGGTAGCACATTCAGACTTGCAACATTATATTACTTTAATTGTTTTAATACAGTAAGAATAATTTTAGCCCTGTTTTGAGCTCATATTTCCAGTTCAGATACCATATCTGTTTTATATTCAGTTTTCAGAGTTGAAGAAGCAAATTTGTTTCCTACCCCGACCAATTACCCTTTTTGCAGAACATATGAACAACAGCAAATAGGGAATTCAAAAATTCCCTGTTCAAGTAGTAACTAGTATATAGTTCTGGGAATGAGTGAGTGAGATGGTGGAAAGTGAGACAGACTATATTGCTTGTTAACTGGTATTTGGAGGCACGATCTTTTGCAACATGGAGCCAGGATGATGCAGTGGTTAAAAGCAGCACTGCAGGCTATTTCTGTTTACTGTTATCTGCCATTAGCCATCAAAAGTTCAGCAGTTCGATTCTCACTGGCTCAAGGTTGACTCAGCCTTCCATCCTTCCGA
>JANHFO010003199.1:6735-19775 GCA_032468095.1 Pareas carinatus
AAGGGAGGGAGGGAGGGAGAGGGAGAGGGAGAGGGAGAGAGAAAGAGAGAGAGAGATCGTTCTTTCAGACTGCTTGTGAACATTTGGGTAATTAGAAACAAGGGTGGAGTGAAGTCATCTGCCCTTTGTGCATTCCTAGACACATGGAGTTAGGTAAAAATTATCTCCTCCAACCTAATGCCCTCTAGATGTGGGGGAATGAAGGTTGGAGAATTATGACACTGCCTGAATTCATCTAGTGTCTCCTCTGCAGCCAAGCTCTCATTTCTATCCTTAAGAATTGTGAATAGGGGAGGCGAGAGGGAGGAGAGAATGGCCTCATCCTTTTTCTTCTTATGCCATTCTCTCACCTTATACACGCTAAAAAATGAGACCTATCCCCACAAAATAACCAGATTAGTACATCTCTATGACAGAAAGAGATGCATTTGTCTATGAGGAGATTGCAGAAGGCTGTTGCCAGGCAACACAGACCAGAGGCAACTAAAAACAAAGAGAAATGTGGATGGGGTTGTGTAAGACTGCTGTAAGTGAAGTCACTTTGCTGCACTGGCAGAAGAGAAAAATGGGCCGAGCAGTTCATCTTCTTCAATGGGGCTAAGGAGTTTTCCCAGCTATTCGTGGGTGCAGAACAGTGTTTAGCAACTTTGGAACATGGAACATGGAACATGACAACATGATAGATTTGTGAGACTCAATTACCTCAGTTGAAGTCCGCACATCTCAAAATAACCAAGGTTTAGAAACTCTGACATAAAGAAGAGACTTGGCTGCTTTGACATCCTGGATCAACTTTGCAGTTTGGCTTTTGTGTTCTGGCTTAGATATGAAATTGCTGGTTATGAAGAACCAGGGCTATGATCCAAAGCAGGGTCAAAATACTCACCTAAAAATGGGCATGAGAGTCAGTAAGATTTAATGGTTAAAGCACTGGGAGACCAGATTGAAGTTCAGCCCTAGCTACAGAATCTTACTAAGTAACTTTGGACAGCTTCTCATCAACCTACTTCATATCATGGGGGAAATATGATTCCTTAATTCCTGAACAAAATGTGGGATATAAGTCTAAAAAAATGAATACACTACATTCTACTATTTTGGTTGTTGAAGAGCTCTCCCCCAAGTCAATATCTTCTGAGAGATGTTAGATATCAGCTTCCCACTGAAAAGGTACATAGACTTTGTACTTCAACACATTTGAAAGACAACATGTTAGAAAATATGAAAATAATATGACATTACTTTTTTATGAATAAAGAAAATTTCCTGCTGTTATTGTCCTTAGCACTGGTTCAGCTTGCTGGAAACTGCAAGTCAGCAATATCTGAATTCTTTGGATATAGAGCACTGTTGCATTTTAAAGCAACAGCTTTAGTATTAAGATGGGTAGCATTGATGTAGTAACCAGAAGTCATGTTCAGCTTAGTGCATGAATCAGATGGTTAGAAAAAGAATGAAAGCATGGAAAAAGTATAATTAGACTATGTTTTTTCGCATCAAAGAAAAGTCCTGAAGCTGCACCAACTAATGCCAACCAATGACTATTAGCTACCATAGTGTTAAGCGGTATATAAATCTAAATAATAATAACTAACTATGTAGTGGCTATGTATCTCTAAATAATGAATGTCAAGACAACTTTATGGGACAATCAATTGTAAATGGTCTAATTTCACTAGTTATGATTCACTGAAGGACCTTTTAGACATTACATCAGATCTAACCATGCTCTTCTGTTATGAAAGAAGAACCTTCCAGAGGTTGGAAACACAAAACCTATTTAGGCTTCTATTCAGATGAACTGTTATTTTTCCTTTTCTGAATTGCTAGTGTTAATACTGCATTTGAAGTTCCACTCACTTTGGGAAACAGATTGCCATTTAGCATAAGGATCTTACAGACCCACTGTGCGAAGTGAATTGACCAGCAGGCCATATGGATCTAGAATTGATTATGTTGGGCTCTTTTAAAAGATAAACAAAATGAAAAAATACAATTCTATTCAGATACTTGTTTCTGAAATGATCGGTTTGTTTGGATGTGGTATCTGAATCCAGCTGACAGAATGAATCATATCAGACACTCAATCTGGCAAACAGCACACATCTATCAAAAGACAGCTAAACAAACCTTAATTCAAACTAGAAAAATATGTTGGCATTGTTCTACATATGGTTAGCACCCCAGATATTCCTCAACTGTCTTTGTGTAAAATGCCAAAGTGCTTTTGTGATGTGAGAATCATTTATTCAAATGATACTTTCCCCAGCTGGATACAGTGACTCTCATACAAATAGAACTGAAGAATATTAATGACTGAGCAATTATATTTTTTTAAAAAAAACAACAGGATATTTGAGAAGCTGCAGCAAAGAACCAAAACCTAGTAAATTCAAAATTCTTGCTAAAGCAGTCATATTATTGGATCAGTTCACTTACAAATCAGACTAATTTTCCACAAGTATTTTCAACAAAATCCACTTAATACCATATATAATGCCACCCAGAGCCACATTTCAGAGTGAGATGGGCAGCCTGTAAATTTAATAAATAAATATATTAAAGATTACATACTATTGTACTTACCTGGATGTTATTATAAAGCTTGCTTTATCTCTTCCCTGCCTCTGTTTTATTACTAAAATGTGGATAATCTTTATTGTGCAGGACTGCATCAAACAAGGTCTAACAGAAAAATAGAATTAGAAGGGACTTTGGAATTATTTCAGCCATTTGCTCATGAAGGACACAAATGACTGAAATGGTATAGGGTCTCTTCCTAAAATCCTCCAGTGATGGAGCATCCACAGTTTTTGGAGTCAACTTGTTGTCAATTGTTTTGTCAGGAAATTTCTCCTTAGTTCTAGGTTGATTCTCTCCTTGATTAGCTTCCATCCATTGCTTCTTGTTTTGCCTACAAGTGCTTCGGAGAATAGGCCGTCCCTCCTCTTCTTTGTGGCAGTCCCTTAGATATTGGAGCTCTCCTATAATGCCCCCCCCGTAATTCTTCTTTTCATTAAACTAAACATACCCAATTTCTGCAGCCATTCTTCATATGTTTTAGCCTCCATTTTCCTAATTATCTTTTTTTTGCTGTTCTCTGCCCTCTTTCTAGAGTCTCAACATCTTTTTTACACCTGGCAACCAAAAGAGAACTGCTAGAGCACTGCAGAACTCACCCTGTTGATCGCATTTTAGGCCTGCTCCCCTTCCTCTCTGCTACTCTTTTCTGATCACTTGTCACCATTAAACATATGAACATTAACAAATGTGAAACAAAGAAGTTGTATATTCCAATCAACCTGCCTCTGCCTCTCCTAGCAACAGGCTGTGATCAGAAAATCAAGAGAAGATATGGGCAGCAGTGAAGAAAAGGCCCACGTATTCAGAGTGGGATCACTGTATTTAACCCAAGGGTCCTTCATAAAGTAAAGCCATGTGGGTTATCAGTTCAACAGTGCAACAGAATAATGCTTGAACAACAACAAAAAAGGATAATACAAACTGAAAATTCTAGACATCTTCCTGCCTCCAGAATTCAGGACTTAGACTTCAGCTTCTACTCTTTTTTACTGCATCATCTCATGTTAGTCTAAATCAACCAGAGCTATTTGGGGGAGCTGTTCAGGATGTGGGCAAAGAGAATATCTTCCATGGCAGCAAGAAAGGAGGAGGAGGAGGAGGAGGAGGAGGAGGAGGAAGAGGAGGCTACAAATATTTGTCAAGAGAATGGGCCTCTAGAAACACATGTGCATTATGTACCTATGTCTTTAAAGAAATTACCTTATACATATCTAAAATCAAGAAGAATTTCAACAAAAGTTGATGAAAAACTACATTGATTTGCATACTATTCATTGATCCACATTTGGGAATAGGTTCTAACATTAAAAAAATACATTCCTAGGGGACAAGATTATTGAATTCTTACAGATTCTTCTATTTAGGTAGTATTTGTTGAGCTCAGGCAACTTAATATCCTAATAGCAGAACAGACTAAATGAAAGTAAAATAAAGGTCTTTATTAGTGTTGTATGAAATGTTAAAGGGATGCTTTAGTTTTATGAAACTTTGAAATAATTATTCCATGAAGACCACTTTGTACAGTCCTCTCTCTTCTGAGAATGATCCAAAGTAATTCTGTTTCAGAACCCCTTTCAGCCTTCATTTGCAGATCTGACAACCCAAGAAAGCTGAAAGTAGTTTTCTTTTGCAGAACTGGTTGGTGTTCTTCCAGATTGGATGGTTTGGGTGCATGTCCGAGGATCACCAATAGAATACACAGAAGATGGTCACCTTGGCAATCCCTATTAAGGTCTTTAAAGACTAGTTGACTTCTATCCATAATCCAGGTCACCCAAATTTCTTTTGGTATCCTCTTCAGTCTAGCAAACCACACTGCCTTGGCCAGAATTGTTATGATGAAGTGAATATAACTTTGGTGGTAAAGGAACCTTTGTACAATAGGTTATGATGTTGAGCTACAACTAAGAAGACCCAGGATGAAGTCCATCTTCAGCCATAGAAGCTCATATGGCTAACTTCCTGTTAATTTTTTATGTTTTGACTTCTCAGTCTATAGTTCTGGTAGTAGACTCTATTTCATTCAAGTACTTATCAGGTCTAACCCTGCTTAGCCATACAGTGGTCAGATGTTGTTACCTTTTATAAATTGCTGTAGTCTAAATATCTTAGCAAGGTTCCAACTTGGTGCAAGGAATGAATATAGGTATCTGTTTGAGTTACTGATCTCCAGAAATTCTATATCTAATATATACAGCATCTTTCAGGTCACATAAGTTAAAAATAATTTTAGATTGCTTCTTTTAGCTCAAGTTACTCATGAACAGCAGTTGTCTTTCCAACATCTTGATACTAGAATCCAGAATCTACATACCAGAATCCATTCCTAAAGACAACGGCCTCACTTTTCTTATTGGTATTGCTTGGCCTCTAAGGTCATTCAATGTATACAATGCTTACTGAGGGATTTACATATATATAGGTTTTGTCAGACATTTCATCAAATAAAGAATTTCATTTATGTTTAAAGAAACATGAATATAACTCTCATTTAGATCTTGAAGTCACATGCATATAGCGGGGTCTAGGACAAGAAGCCACTTCCAACTCGGTGCCACCACCAAGGGACCAACATCTCTCCACTGGCCATCTAACCTTGGCCAGCTGACTATCACTGTTTAGGGACAGCCCATATCGGACCTGCCATTTGTCCTTGGGCCCATCTGGGTGCCTGGGAACAGATTTCACATTTTTGCTGGAGCCACAAGAGGCCACTACAGCCTCTTCACTACTGCTGAAGAGCTGATAGGTGGAAAAGGAACAGCCAGCAGCCTACACATCTTGATTTGGACGTCTCTCTCTGTGTATGTATGTGTGTTTGGGAGCAATAAATGAAGATCTATCCTTATACATGAGGGAAAGAGAGGGTGGGGTGGGCTGGAAGAGGACTGCAGCCTAAGGGAGGAGGTGATTATCAGGTTGCTTCCCCCCTCCCAGTGACATCTCTGCCCCTTGTCTGAAACTGTCCCCTCCACTGTTTCTTCTGCCATGCATTTAATTCCACTAAGAAATCTGAACACCTCCACATGTATTGGTGAAGGAGAGTGGGAGTACTTGTTTATTCTTTTGAGCACTTCCCCATTTCTGGTGTGAATCCTTGCCTTGCATTCCTGCTGGTGGTCACATCGCCAGAAAGTAATGGAAGAATCAGTTGCACTCAGCTTCTTGAATACATCGAGGTGTCCATCAGAACAAAACTTTTATCTTCCTCTCTGGCTTGGAATAGGAGCAGGAATTTCGCATGCTGCCATTGCCATGATGCTATCCGGATTGCTAGACCAAACGGGAATGATAGCTATTCTAATGTTGTGCCCTATTGTAAGTTGGCTTTTTATTGGGCCTGAGACCTGTGATCACCACTTATAAACAGTTCACACACACAAACGGAGAACTAGAGACAGCACTACAAGGAAAGTGTAAAAGGGGCATGCATAAGTGCATTAGCGTGCCTACCGTCCTTGTCCTACTGTCCCCATTTACTTGTACTCATTTATATGTTAACTTATACTTTTGTTTTTTCTTCTTCTCAGATATGCTTCACTAAATAAAATAAAATAAAATAAATAAATAAGGAAGGCTAGTCTAGCTCCAGGAGTAGCCGATCTTCAGGTTACTCAAGGCTTCTTCTCCTGCCCAAGGACTTTCTGCTTGGAAAGTGAGGTGCCGGTGGTGGCCAAGACCCAACCTTCTGTTTCCCTCCTTTCAGACAAGGGACAGAGATAGCACTGGGAGGGGGGGAAATGGCCTGATAATCACCCCCTCCTCCGGGGCTGCAGTCTTCTCCCATCCCACCACCTCTTTTCCTCATTTCCCCATCTCCTCCCACGCAGATATAAGGACAGATATTCATTTATTGCCCCAAAACACACACACAAACATACATACACAGAGAGAGACATCCAAATCAGGATGTGTACGCTGCTGGCTTTTCCTTTCCTCCCTGTCAGCTGTTCAGCAGCAGTAAAGAGGCGCTAGCAGCCTCTTGTGGCTCCAACAAAAATGTGAAATATGTTCCCAGGTACCCAGATAGACCCATAGAGAAATAGTAGGTCCAATATGGGCCATCCCTAAACAGCGATAGTCAGTTGGCCGTGGCTAGATGGCCAGGGTGAGATGCTGGTTCCCGTGGTGGCAGCACCGAGTTGGCAGTGGCTACTTGTCCCATCCCCCATGTAGCGAAGCACATGAAGGGGGTAGTTTTCTTTACTTGAAAGTCTTTTTCCTTATCTCCCACTTGTATTAGTTAAGCACTTTTTAGACTTTGAAAAGTCTTATGGACAAATGGCAACCATCCAGAACAGATTGATTTTTTTGCCTAAAATTCTCCTTTATGCTGCATAGCATATTGGTAGCTTTTGTTAAACATATCTTAAAACAAATATGTATCTTCTTCAAAATAAGATCTGCACAGTTTACAGGATTATCTAAAATAACATCAATGATATATATTTGAAACTCTCAAACTTTGCTCTGCATTAATGTTTTATGCTGGTAGATTAGACCTTTCCTTGCAATAAGAACTCTTCCAGTAAAAGAGAAATAGTTGAATTAAAAATGAATGCATCATTTAGCAAAGTCGCCAAGAGCAAAATGTTTTTGTGTGATTAGTTTTTTTTCCCTCCTACTATAAACATCCTTTCTTCTAATCTCTTTTCTTCGTCGTAACCCTACTACATTTCTTTCAACTCTAGATGTGTTAGAAATTAAAACATCTCAAAATGGTAGAGGAATAGCAGATTTTATTTAGTCATATAGAAACCAGTTATAATAATGCCCATTATTGTGTTATATAATATATACTCATTGTCTTTCTTGTCATTCCTGAATCTCTGGAAAAAATATTTGGACACATTATGCAAAGACCTAGCTCTTTCAAGAAGTCTATTGTGCTGGGAAAGGTTGGAAGGAAAGAGAAGAAGAGAATGACCAGATGAATAGGCTCAATTACAAGGCAACGGATGCACTTTTGAAAGACATTAGCAGCCCAGGTTGGGGAACAAATTCGAGAGAAGTGTTATAGATACAGTTGCTAAGATACTACTCAAGGGTACATAATCATTAAAGAAAAGTTGGAGGATTCCTATCTTACTTCTAAAAATTCTGGCCTTTAACCTCTAATTCTTGGCATTAAATGTTTTCTTTTTTGAATTGCAAGCCTCCCAGAGTCCATGGCTGAAATGGGCAGTTATAGAAATTGAATAAATAAATAAAAAACTGCCTGGATCTTGCATCCTTGATTATGTTCTACAGTTAAAGGCCTGGAAAGCAATTCAGATTTTAATTGACATTGTGCCTGTTTGTCAAAGTATATGGGTCTGAACATTGACAGAGAAGTAAGCTTGCCTGTTGCAAGTTCTTTCAATCACAACTGACTCGAAATGGGAATATGCTACATATACCTGATATGTAGCAAAGGTTAAAACAATATAATGATAATAGTTACTGATCATTAATCTTATTGTATCAGGGAAAACATTGCATAAATTATAAACTACAAGGTAACCATATCCACTCAAAAGCTTCCTGGAACAATCATGTCTTAACAGCTTTCCTAAATTTCTGAAGGATTGGGGCTGTTTCAATTCCTTGGGAGTTAGAAACATAAAATGATATCTTGTTCCGGAGACACAATTATGATGCTGACCACAGCTGGTTTGAAAGAAAGTGATATCACTGGCCTTTTCTTAACTGTTCCTATTGTTTCCATTCATAATTAACACATTTAATCAATTAAATTATAATAGATTGAATGCATTAAATTAAAATTAAATTACACAATTGCTTATGCCAAAGCATTTAATTTAAGGATAGAAACCAGTTCCATGACTCTTCTAGTTTTAGTGTGATTCATTGTAATAAATCACTAGCAAGAAATTTCTTCCCACTCCAGCAACATGCTTAATTGAAAATTTCATTGATTATTATAATTCGCTTGATTTCAGGGTATTATTTGAAAGGCTCTGATGCCCTGCTACTTCTAAACTCCATTATCCATTGCTATCTGACAGTTAATTTCGTGATCTAAGATAGTTTGGAAATGAATTATAGTTTCTTGAGTTGGGGGGAATGGTTGAATGGCCACTGTCTTACAGTTGGAATAAGAATGACTAAACTGATTCCCCTCCACAACTATAAATAATAAATAATTTACTCAAAAAAGAAATGGGAGATTGGGGAATAAAATGCATCTTATATACTCTAGTTTCTCTTCATATCATAGAAGTGTATTTCATTCCCCATTTATGAGCCGATAGTGACTCCATGACAAGGCTGGGCAGATGCTTTTTACTTCCTCACAACAGTAAAGTGCCGCAGGGAAACAACTTACTCTGCCTCCATAAACTCACAAAGCAAGTCTAAGGAACACAACTATTGGAGGAAAATCAGAGACACAGCTGACTAGAATAAGGATGTTTTGGGTTTCAACCATGTGCTTATCCCCACTCACAGATCAGTCCAGATTAACAAAGCCATTAACATTTTGTAGGACTATTAAAGCTAATATATTTATTGTGAAATACATGTTCATGAACAAGATGCTACATTAGCATACAGCATGCTAAACTTCAGAAGAATGTTTTTGTAGCTCTGTAAAATAATGTGACTTCATAACATTGGAATAACTA
Source organism: Pareas carinatus (assembly GCA_032468095.1). Taxonomy (NCBI): domain Eukaryota; kingdom Metazoa; phylum Chordata; class Lepidosauria; order Squamata; family Pareidae; genus Pareas; species Pareas carinatus. The sequence continues at coordinate 15,945 of JANHFO010003199.1, forward strand.
TTTGTGATTCTTCCCAATTTTAGTCATCTTAAAAATATCAAAATATAATGTAGTTGGATCAGAGGTCTCAAATATAAGACAAGTACATAAGACCACCATAAGAGAATTTTCAAGGGTCATCTTCTTTGGAGAATTTCTGACCTCTTTTGTCAACTAGACCTCTTTATGCTTCATCCCAGATCTCAGAAAAGTCAAATGCTGCATTGTTTTGGGGAATGAGTGGGTAGGCAGGGAGTCAAAACCTAGATGTTACAAAATACTTTGTCGAAAATTTATTTCTGGAAAATTAATTTATCTCTGAGCAGGCATACAACAGAGAAAGATTTACTGAAAATATTCATTTTAAAACAGAGCAAGGAAATATTGAAATATATAAAAAGGAAACATTTAGGGGAAAAGATCATACCAAGAAGAGAACCTGTCATTCACATATAATTTCAAAAAAAATAAACAAGATTTTCTGTTTTATATTTTATGAAGTAAACTGAATTGAGTTTTAGATCTGCATATGTTGTATATTTAGTTTCCTTTTTGTCTTCTAAATCAAAAAATGGATCATTGGAAATTAGCCAGTGTACAAATTTAATAAATAAATAAATAAATAAATATGATATGATATTTGTCTGATGATTTGATGTTTTTAGGAAAACCCAGACAGAAGAGAATATTTACAAAAATCCAAGGTCATTACCTTAGCAGTCATTTTGACCAGTCCCTGGAATGTGATCTCCCTCATTTCTGATGACAATACACCAGCCAAAAATCTCCTTAGCATTTAAAACTTCCTTCTTATAAAGTTATAGCTCAAAAGAGCTAGCCACTTCTATAAGAAATAAGAAAATCAGTCCATGTGCTTCTTTAGCATTTCCAAATTGCTGTCAACTAAAGTGTATCAGTATGCCAGTTTATCTATATCAAAATATAGTGGTTAATGCGAGATGACTATAATATACTCTATCCTTAAAATATCACAATTCACTGAGTCAACTCTCTTAACACATTTGGAAGAATTGTCAGCTACTTAATAGGTGTCCCTTTCTTCTGCCAGAAAAGTACAAATTTTGATTTTTGGATTGAAATATTGCTCCTAAGAATAGAAAAATATAAACCAAGAATTGAAAGGGATTCCCTGGTCAGTAAACAACCTGCTAAAGCAATTGGTTAAATGATTATTCAACCTCTTCTTAAAGGCCTTCAGCAAAGAGAAACGTACTGTACCGCTTCATGTAGCAACCTATTTCATTAGTTTGCTGTCCTTACTTGCCAGAAGTACTTACTTCCTCCAAGGACTCATCTTGGATCCCTGGTCCCAAACATTTGCAAATGTATATTTTTAAAAATTTGGGAAAATGTCCCAAAAAACTCATATCTATTTTCATGAATTCTGTACAACTCATCTTGTTGGCTATATGCACATTTCTATATTGCTTTGGAGAAAGTAATTGCATGGCAGGTACCATAAATAATATTTATGGCAACACTGATCTAGTTTATGAAAAAGTAAGTATTTTTCACCTATAGGCTCAAAAAATAGGTCAGAAATTTTTCCATCCATGTTGCTACTAAATAAAAATCATAAGAATTAAAAAATGCACAGAAAGGGGGAATCTTTTCCTGTCTTAAGATTGAGTGCTATTAAAATGAAATCTCTCTATTGGCAATTAATTACTGATAAAAAATAAATATGATAGGGGTGGCTATTGAACCCTTGTTGGTTTTTTGGGTGGGTGGGGTTGTTATGTTTTTCCATCTGGATGCTCAAGGATTTCAAAGACCTTTTTGTTTTTATTGTATTTTATATTATTAAATAAGCTTCTCAGGTTTGTCTGGGGTCGAAAGCCTCAAAATTCAATAAAATAAGTAAACAAACAAAATGTAAACTTGCAAAATATGTATGGCAGATAACTGCCAAAATTGGAATAACAGCTAGTATTGTTTTGGAGATATGAACATAAAAAGTTGTAATATTCAGTATAGTGAAGGAATCTGTGGCATGTGGCAAGACAGAGGCGAGATTCTGTCAAATTCTTTATTTAATAGTCCGTTTGCTTCAAGAACCCGCAACTGACAGCAACAAAAAAACCCATTGCTGCCAGATTTAACTTACCCCCCTGCTGCGCTTTAACCAATTAGTGAATATCTTCTGATTTTTCATCACTCTGCTCTAGCCTCCACTGTCGGGGAGGAGCTTCACTCGGCCGGCTTGAAAATGCTTGCCGGCTAGGATTCCAACACCCCTTTCCCCTAGATGGCTTCATGTAGTTGCAGATAAAATCACTGAGGTAGGTGGGGTGTCAGCAGGCTCTACTGTGCCTGCACAATTCATTTCCAGGCGGGCTGTCGGCCGGTGAGGTCGTGCCCATCTGAGCCTCCAGAGTTGCCCTGGGTAGTTCCAATGAGACTCCGGGCGTGGCCTCCACTGATGCCAGACAAGGAAGAACGCTGCTGGAGCTGCCGGACAACCACTCCCCTGGTAAGTCGTCATTGTCGCTTTCTATGGAGGAAGGAATAGGTTTGTTTAAAGTGTTAGTCTTAAACTGAGGACTTGTCCTTCTTAGCTGGTCTATGTGGTGCCACTATTTTAGGCTGTTGGCTAGCAGCACCATATAAGACCTGGGACCAGTTCACCTGGGATCCATTTTGGGTGGTTCGTGTAATTCCTTGCATGCACTTTATCCCCTATACTTAGGACTCTGGCTGATTAGTGTCTGGGGCATAGGCCGGGTGTAGCGATCTAATACCGTCCTTAACTTGCGGCCAATCAGCAATTTAACTGGACTGCAACAGCCTCAGTGGTCATGGATGCCATTATTTTGATCTCTAACCACTTAGAGAAGGCGTCTACTATCACTAAAAAGGTTTTACCTTGGAATGGTCCAGCGAAGTCCAAGTGGGGCCTGAACCATAGTGTCTTGGGTCATTCCCAGCTAGTGGGGGTCGCCTTAGGCAGTGCTGGCCTTGATTCCTAGCAAGGCCTACACTGGGCAACCCAGCCCTGGATAGCTTGGTCCATTTTGGGTCACCAGGCATAGCTCCTTGCCAGAGATTTCATACGGTCTATTCCTGGATGGCCATCGTGCAAAACCTCCAGGATTTTAGAATGCAATGATATTGGTAGCAATACCCTCTCTCCCCACAGCAAGCACCCACCATGGGTCGACAGTTCGATTTGCCTTGCAGTGAATGGTATAAATTCATCTCCTACTGGAAGGACTGGCCAGTCTTTCCATACCCAGTTTAAGATTGTCTTAATTGTCTTATCAGCCATGGAGTGCTTTGCAACCTGCTTTGCTGTCACCAGGCCTGGTTGGCAACATTCAATTAGCAGAATGGAGCAATCATTTTGTTCCACCGTCTCTGTTGTCTTTAACAGGCACCGGCTCAATGCATCTGCATGGCTCAGGTCATGTTTTGTGTTTTTATCTCTGGCTGTACACCGCCCCGAGTCCTCCAGGAGAAGGGCGGTATAGAAGTTTGAATAATAAATAAATAAATAAATAAATTTGCTACTTTTAAGCTTAAGGCCGGCTTCTCTGAATTTCAGTAAGATTTCCCTTAATCTAGAGTCCAACTGCCCTCTGTCTTTGGCCATAATTAATACGTCATCAAAATATGGTATTACTCCAGGAATTTTGTATAATAATTGCTCCATCAGGCTATGATAAATTCCTGGAGCAATGCTAATTCCAAATTGTAGACGTGTACACTTGAAGGCCCCTTTGTGCATCACTATTTGGACCTCAGCTGCAGCATCATCTACTGGTAGCTGCTGGTAGGCCTGGACCAGGTCTAACTTTGCAAAATTTGATCCTGGCCCTAAGGAATGCAATA
>JANHFO010003199.1:26007-38294 GCA_032468095.1 Pareas carinatus
ATTAGATTAGATTAGATTAGATTAGATTAGATTAGATTAGATTAGATTAGATTAGATTAGATTAGATTAGATTATTATCAACAAAAGCTGGAAAAATTAGGCCGAACCATTTTCATTGCTAAGTAAGACTATTGTTAAGTGAGTTTTGTCCCATTCCACTATCCTTCTTGTCACAGTTGCTACGGGAATCACTGCGATTGTTAAGTGAGTAACATACCGTTAGTTGCTAAGTGAATTGAGCTTTCCCGTTGACTTTGCTTCTCCGAAGGTCACAAAAGGTTGCAATTCTACTGTTTGTACTTACTGTGTTTCCTCGAAAATAAGACGAGGTTTAATATTAATATTTGCTCCAAACGATACATTAAGGCTTATTTTCCAATTAGGTCTTATTTTGGGGGAAATACAGTACTTAAATGCATCCGTCCAGCTGATTATCTTAACCGGCACTTATTTGGGGGGTACGGCTTCTATTACGAGCATCCTGAAAAATCATCCTGGGGCTTATTTTCTGGTTAGGTCTTATTTTTGGGGAAACAAGGTAGAAGTGGGCTTTTTAAAATCATTCAAACTGGTTTCATTATTGAATTTATGCCCAACTTTGTGCTTATACGAGCCCTGAAGGCAGACTGAGATAATATTCAGTATTTATTCTTTTATTTGTATTTTATCGCTACCCATCCCATACAAAAGGACTCTGGGTGGTGTACAACAATTGAATAAAACAGGAAATAGATTTTTAAAAACCCATTGCCATAAAAAGATTTAAAAAAGAGATTCTTAAAGTAAGAATATTATCAATGGTTTTAAAATATACAGATTCCACCGAGAAAGCAAGAACATGGATCACAGGGTAGTCTTTGTAGAGTGTTCAAAGGCTCCCAGACCTAATAACATCACTAAGTCTTGAGAGATTTCTTAAAAGCTCACAAGGTTGAGAAACACTGTGGACTTCAACTCCCAGAGTTCATAGCTAGCTGGGGAATTCTGGGAATTGAAGTCCGCACACTTTAAAGTTCGCAAACTTGAGAAATACAATCCTGAACAAAATAGCAAGGAATGTCCTGGAACCTACCTATCAAATACAAGTCACTGTCTGGTGGAACCCCTAATACACCTTTGAGTTGTGCTAGTCTTCAACTTACAACATTCATTTAGCAACCATTTGATGTTACAACAGCACTGAAAAAAGTGATTTAGAACTGGTCCTTGTACTTATGACTGTTGCATACATGACAGTCATGGATGGATACATGGCCAAAATGTGGACGCTTGGCAACCGAATGGTCTTAAGACTACAGGTAGTTCTTGTCTTACAAAAGTTCATTTAGTGACCGTTCGAAGTTACAACGCCACTGGAAAAAGGAACCCTTTTTCACACTTACGACCATTGCAGCAACTCTGTGATCACGTGATCAAAATTCAAACACTTGGCAACCGACTCCTATTTACGACAGTTGCAGTGTTCCAGGGTCACGGGATCTCCTTTTGCAACCTTCTGACAAGCAAACTTCATTGGGAAGCCAGATTCAACTAACAACCGTGTGATTAACTTAACAACTGCAGTGATTCACTTAACAACGGTGGCAAGAAAGGTCACAAAATGGGGCAAAACTCCCTTAACAACTGTCTCGGTTGGCAATAGAAATTTTGGGCTCCTTTGTGGTCGTACGTCGGGGACTACCTACACCCTAATCCTCATTATATGAAACCTGTGGTTCGACTACCTTATCTTCAACTGGAAACGGAGCAACAAAAATAAGACCTATCCAGAAAATATGCCCTAGTGAGTATTTTGGAGCAAAGCTTCACATAAGACCCCGTTTTATTTTCGGAGAAACACAGTAGCTCAATATCAACTTTAGTGGGATTTTAAGCCTCTGAAACGCAGCACCCTGTCAGAATTAAATTTCAAAATAAGATTCGCAAATGTCTTCATATCGGTATCAGAAGCAGAAGCAGACTTTATTGGCCAAGTGTGTCTGGACCCACAAGGAATTTGTCTCCGGTGTACATGCTCTAGACCAGTGATGGCAAACCCATGCCACAATGGACACGCAGAGCCCTCTCTGCTGGCACACGAACCAAGTCACCCCAGCATTGCCCCAGAGCTGAATATGCTCAGAAAGGAGTAGTGGCACCAGGTAATGACATCACAGGACCATGCACATGCTCAGAGAGAGAGTAGCGGCACAAGATGATGATGTCACGAGCCGCAACTCATTAGTCACGACTTGTCCGGGCACTCAGTGTCTACAAGATTAGCCATCACTGCTCTATACCTACATACATACAATAAACAAATTCTGATTACAATCATAAGATACACTCATAATCGCAAAGTACACTCATATTGTCATGTACATATAAGCATAAGATACATTCATGATCGTAAAGTACATTCATCTTGCCCTGTATAAATAAGCTCCAACCGACAAACCACAATCTTAATCATGAATACAATCACAATCATAAAGTACATTCATATGCCATCCTGTTATAAAGTACAATCATCATGTCACAAAACACATTTCATCATGTCACAAAACACCTTCCTCATACCATACGTTACCTAAATAAATCCGCCTTTAAGTCAACTTCAATTTTTACTATTTAAACTTAATTTAATAAGTCTAACACATTTTACTAATATGACCTGGTCCATTTTGTTTTCCTGATGAAACGCAGAAGAGTTTTGCTATGGTTTTCTTCTCAGATGTTTGTTGGTTCAATTTTTCAAAATAGCCCCCACCTCTGAGATTTCCTGATGGTGTCCCATCCAAATTCTCACTCAGTTTAATCCTGTCTAGCATTTTTGAAAGGTCTGGATAGAGAGGTGCTGCCCCTTATTGAGGGTAATTGTAACTACTGTCTGTGTTTAGTCTTTTACATTTATACTAATCTGTCCAGGCTAACTGCTCTCCTTGTATCAGACACAAACACAAAAGGTAATTTAATACCATACTCCTGTTTAAGCAACATTATTAATTTGTGCACTCGGTACTTTATGGGTAAGATATTTTCAGTCATAATGTCATTTCTGAATAATGGAACACAACAAAGACAAGAGTTTCATCCCGCTTCTCGATGAGTAACTACAATCAACACTTTATGCCCTTTGGAATACAATTTGTACCGGAATTACAATACATGTCGAACTTTCAGGTTCTCTCCTTTTTTAAAAAATAAATGATACCAGGAAAAAAGAGAATAAAATGAGGACAGTAGCTGGTATGGGAAGCAAAATAATAATAATAATTAAAGTTTGACTTTCATGAACATATTTTGCATGAGGTAAATTCCGTTCCAGGATTGAATGCATTTGTTGGTGTACGTATCGGTTGAATTGAAGAGTGTAAATATTTAAACCAAGCAGCCACAATTAATTTAAAGCTTTGATCGCATACAAAAGTGGGGAAATAGCAAGCTCCCCTCCCCATATCTATATTTCACTCCCATCCAGCCAATATTTCCAGGTAAGGAAGAAAAACATTTTAAACAATCAATTGTGGCCAGGCAGAACTGACCTTTTAATCCTTTCTGAGATGTCCGCCATAAGGCTGTTAAAATCAGCAACTGCCTACATGGGACTGAATCTACTAATTGTATCTGCTAATGTGCCTCCCTGTTAACAGTATTTAAAATCTAATTAGTATACAAACAGGTGAGCTTTCCCACTACAACCAGTCCTCAACTTACGACCACAATTTATGTTGCTAGGTGAGAAATTTGTAAAGTGAGTTTTGCCTAATTGCCAACTTTTTTCACCACAATTGTTAAGTGAATCATTGCAGCTGTTAAATTAGTAACACGGTTGTTAACTCGGCCTCTCCATTGGACCTTTGCTTGTCAGAAGGTCACAAAAGGGGGTCACATGACTTGAGACACTGCAGCCGTCATGAATGTGAGTCAGTTGCCAAGCATCCAAAACATAAATCCCGTGAACATGGGAAGGCTGCAACAGTCCTAAGTGTGATAGGGAGTCATAAGTCATTTTTTTTCAGGACCACTGTAACTTAAAAGGGTCACTAAATGAACTGCTGTAAATCGAGGACTACCTGTAGTGTTCTGCCACCTTAGAAAGATTCGATAGGAAGAAAGAAAACATCAATAATGCTAATTTTGAACCTGCAAATTAACTGCCTCACGCACAAACCCTGAAACAGCTGATATGCGGAGGTGTGACTCACAGGCCTAATAGCCTGCAAATTAAAATTAAGATCAGAGGTCTTAACCAGCAGTCAAACGGTTTTTAATGCTCTAGGCTCTCTCTTTTTCACTTTAAAGTCATGAAATTCACAACTGTGGCTAAACTTCCTTCTCCAAGCCAGCATTACAAACAGCTGCAATGTTTGAAAAAGTCTTTTTTCTGTCTCCATGGGAAGCCTAAGATGTTTTCCTTCTCCGTTTAGAGTGTCTATCTTTGGCAACTTTAGGACTTGTGGACTTTTGATTCCCAGAATTCCCAGCTGGGGAATTCTGGGAATTGAAGTCCACAAGCCTTAAAGTAGCCAAGATTAGACAGACACTCCTGCCTTAAGCCGTTTTAGCAGGCACAAACCAAATCCTCTTCTCCTTTCTCGTCACGGCTGCGCCATTAATCCAAGATTCCTTACCTTACAAATGCCTCCGTCACATCATCCTTGGGAGTTTAGCAGAGTTCTTGAAAGAGGAGAACGGGCTGGGTCCTACCTGTGGTAATTTCAAGCGTACTTATGGCCCTGAAAAAGGGAGAAAAACTTAACTCCCCGGCTGCTGCTTTCTAAACAGCTTGCAGTCCAAAGAGGCAGGTGGATTTGTGTAGACACTGGGAGCTTGGAGAGCATCCAAATCGGAGGCTCGGCATAGCTCACAGCTCAAATTACTTTTCTTTTACCTGCCAATTACCAGCCAGCCTCGGCTGACCAGGGTTGAAGTGGTGATGATGTCAGAGGAGAAGTGGAGAGAGAGAGAGAGAAAATAAATCAGTGTGACTCACTCCCGGCCTCCCTCCGTGTGGAAGGAACTCACTTGCACCACCGCTGTTAGGAAGTTGGTGGGGCTTTAACAGCAACAAAACACCCCCACAAGAATATATCTCAGGAAATGCTTAAGCAAAGAAAGGTGATTTCCAGGTTGGAAGGCGGATTTCATCATATTACCGCTTTTATAAGCACTTGGTAAGATCACACTTGGAATACAGCATCCGGTTTGAGTCACCCCCAATATAATAACAATAACAACAGCAACAGCAACAGCAACAGCAACAACAACAACATCAACAACAACAACAACAACAATAATAATAATTTTATTTGTACCCCACTCTTCTCCCGAAGGACTCAGGGTGGCTTACAGGCACATAAAAAACAGCAACAACATGAACAATTAAAATATATACAAAATAATTAAATAAGGCCTGATTTAAAAGGGGAAAAAGATAAAAAAGATGTAGAGACTCTGGGAAAAGTGCAGAGAAGAGCAACAAAGATGATTAGGGGACTGGAGGCTAAGACATGGGATGAACAGTTGCAGGAATTGAATATGTCTAGTCCAGTGATGGCAAAGCTATGGCACATGGGCCACAGTGGGCATGGCTCTGTCGGCACACAAGCCAAGTTGCCCCAGCATCACCCCAGAGCTGAGCATGCTCAGAAGGGAGCAGAGGCATCAGGCAATGACGCCACGAGCCGCGACTCATTAGCCACAACTCATTCGGGCCCTCGGTGTTCAAAAGATTTGCCATCACTGATCTAGCCTAACGAAAAGAAGAACCAGTGGATGACATGATAGCAGTCTTCCAATATTTGAGGGGCTGCCACCAAGAAGGGGGGGGGTCAACTTATTTTCCAAAGCCCCTGAAGGCAGGACAAGAAGCAATGGATGGAAGCCAATCAAGGAGAGAAGCAACCTAGAACTGAGGAGAATTTTTCTGGCAGTGAGAATAATTAACCAGTGGAACAGCTTGCCTCCAGAAGTTGTGGATTCTGCAAGGCTGGAGGTGTATAAAAGGAGACCGAATAACCATTTGCCTGAAATGGTATAGGATCTCCTGTTTGAGTAGGAGGTTAGACTAGAAGAACTCCAATCAGAATCAGAATCAGAATCAGAATCAGAATCAGAATCAGAATCAGATTCAGATTCAGATTCAGATTCAGATTCAGATTCAGATTCAGATTCAGATTCAGATTCAGATTCAGATTCAGAATCTATTTTGGACACACAAGGAATTTGTCTCCGGTGTACATACTCTATATTCACATACATACATTAGACAAACTGTGATTACAATCATAAGAGACATTCATAATCATAAAGCACATTCATCTTGCTGTGTGCATATAAGCATAAGAGACATTCATAATCGTAAAGTACATTCATCAAGTCAGCGTATTATAAAGTACAATCATTCATTCCAACGCGGTTATTCTGTCCTGTTAAACCTTTAGCAAATGAAGGTGATTTCCTGGTTTGTTGGTTTCATCTTTTTTAAATGCAGTGCTTTTAATGATGTTCCCGCTATTTTTAACAGCATTTTTGAAGCCATCCCAGGGCTGTTGAGGAAATGGCCTATTGATTTTTTAAGCAAATGGCAAATCAAGAGATGTCTCAACCCTATTTCCAGAATGACATCAGACTTAATCACTCAATACAATGGTGCCGGCATGTATTTTGTGGAGGTTTTTGTTGCTTTCATGTTGTTTTTAATTATTTTAATGATTTTTTTAATTTTAGAATGATAAGACGGCCAGAGTCACTTGGCTAAGTTGAGTAGCTATGTAAATACAATGAATGAATAAATGAATGAATGGGAAAAATATAAATGTTATTCTCCAACAAGTAGATGGTTTGGAGACAGCAATCCAGCCCTTCGTATGATGCCCTTCAAATATCTGGAACTGGAAAACCCAGATTTGTAATTTTCTAAGGCTGTAATTATGAAACTTGTGGTCCCTTGGAAGAAAGGAAAGAAGGAATCCGCTGTCTGGCAACGAACTGGTAAATAGGCTTCGCATGCATGGAAATTCCCACTTTCAGTAGTACTGTAAGCAGCTCCGTGGACAAATATTTGTATATTTATAAATAGAGTTTCTCAAAAGATGAAGAGCTTACCAGTCCAAAGATGGTGGTTAATTGAATGGAAGTACGTGACAGGTGTGTAGTGTTGATGGCAGAAACATGTCAACCACATAGTTGAAATGTATATGGTGTTTGATACAATAACACTGTTTATTTTTCTATGACACCATGTTTGCATTCAGTTTGCAGTTTTGTAATTGTGATTCAAGTTTCATAATCCTTCCTCCCTTCCTCCATTCCTTCCTTCCCTTTCTTTCCTTCCTTCCTTCCCTTCCTCCTTTCCTCTCTTCTCTTTTTACTCTTTTTCCTTCCTTCTTTCCTTCTTTCCTTCTTTCCTTCTTTCCTTCTTTCCTTCTTTCCTTCTTTCCTTCCTTCTTTCCTTCCTTCTTTCCTTCTTTCCTTCTTTCCTTCCTTCTTTCCTTCCTTCCTTCCTTCCTTCCCTCCCTTCCCTTTCCTTTCTCCTTTCCTTTGTATTCATTTTATCTTCCTTTTAAAAATATTTAATAAAAATAAAATTATTCATTTATTTGATTTTTTATCCTAACTTTATTAGCTTTATAAGTAACTCAAGACAGTGATCATACATAATACTCCTTCCTCCTCATATTTTCCCCACAACAACAACTCTGAGAGAACAAGTGAGTAGCCCAAAGTCACCCAGCAGGCTTCCATGCCTACAGCAGGACTAGGACTCGCAGACTCTTGGCTTCTAGCCTGGTGTCTTAGCCACTAGACCCAAATGGCTATATAAACATAACAAGCTGGCTCATATATTTAGTTGGGGACTAATTGCTATGAATTTTAATTTCAGCATCTGTGTGACCTAGAAGGATTTACGTGTAATGGCATCCATGCAGTCATTGACCTTGGTAGCTGTCAGATGTGCCTTGTCTCTGATTTAGGAGCCAATCTATAAAATAGCCATTCCAAGCATTTCAAACAGATGTTTTGCCATGTGAATTGGTGCTAACAAAACACCTCTTGCTGTGCTAAAGCAACCTTTTCTTCATGGTAGTTTTGCAAGTTGTTTATTTCTGCTAGCAGAGTTAAGTAGCCATGTATGCACAGACATGTAGAGACAGTCTGAGATAACTCTGAAGCAGCCAACTGAGGACTGCTAAAGATTTGTTCTGCTTTAACTATCTGGAAAGAGGAACATTGGTCATCCTAATGATCATCCTAATTATCCTAATTAATCTGGAATCCAAATACATAAAAGTGGAGATCATGTCACAGAATACAGATAATCATTTCTCCATTGTGATGACTAATTGGGAGTACGGTACATCAAGGAGTGAAACAGAATTGCTGGGAATTGGGAAGTATAGAACTTTAATTAACAAATAAACAAACTATATGTATGCAGTGCATTTGTGCTGAAGATGTACTGTGCAATTAATTTGTATTTTGTTTTTCACATATCTGGCTTAGATTATTTGAAATTCTCCACTTACTACGTATAAAAGAAGGGAGGGATCACCCAATGCCTTCTGAAACAGGACACCAGAGCTATGTTCAGACTTTGGGACTCTATTGGCAAATTAGGTTTGAACTAACTGGACTGAAATAAGATTCCCCCCCCTTGTTCACCTTTTGAACTCTCTGGCATTGTTGATCTCTTATTTGCTTCAAAAATTGCTGAAGCATAAGGCCAGGACCGAAAGAGAGTGTAAATGCTACAGCCCACTGAACCAAATAGCTGCCTGTTGCCAAGGTCAAAGCCAGAGTACAAACCTCATTAATTCCTGTTTGTTTTTGACAGAATTATGGTGCACAGGGCATGTGGGGCATATTGATGTAATAAATAGGAAGAGAGAAAAAAAAGCATGTGTGTACATAGATATGTACACACTGATCTCTTTACAGATTGATAACTGGGGAAAAATGATTTAACAAGAGCCATAAAGTACAATCCAGCTATAATAGGGAAATTAGGCATCTGTCTTTGACTGTAAATTAGTCATAATGACTTTAATTTTTAAAATATAGTAGTTAAAAGTTTAATATATTAAGTGCTGTTTCTGAAACCTCTTCACTTTTTTTTAGAGATAGTATAATTGTGCTCTGAAGCAGTCCAGTTTCACGTCTTCTAGGAAAATATCTTATTTCTTATAAAATGCTTTAGGGACATTTCAATCTATGCTGTCATAATTTTGATGGAAAAATGTATAGGTCTGTTCAGGCCTCAATGCTGAATGAAGTCTCTTTCTTGTACTGGAATCCAAGGTCTGTTGGCATAGAGATTACCAGAAGAACACAGAAAGCTTTGGCAGAAGAAGCAAAGAATGAGACAGAGAAATAGGAATCAAAAGGAGAACATGCAATCAAAAGCAGTACATCTAAATCTTCATCAGACTAAAAGAGCATTAAAACACCAGCACAAAGTTTAAGAGTGTTGAGTATATTTTTAAATAATTTCAAGTACACTCAATCAAAATGCTATTGTTAAGCATTTAGGCATACTTATTTGATGGGAAAGATTTGGATTCAATTCAGATTCAACCAGCATATTCTTAGCTCAATGATGTCTTAGCCATTTTGTCTATTTGGCAAAGTGAAAGTATTAAAATGGTGGATAACATCCGTCTTTTAGGGTCAACCATTATCAGCTATCAAGCAGTCAAGAAATATGGCACAGACTAGCTTCCATGAAGGCCCTGGAAAAGATATCCATATGCTGCAATCTATCTGCAAAGATCACATTTATATAGCTAATATTATTCATGATAATTCAAATTTGGACATTGAAGGAGCAAGACAGAAGGAGTATTGATGTATTTGAATTTGGGAGTTAGAAAAGACTCTTGAGGATATCATAGATAGACAAGAAAAGAAATGAATGGATCATAGAATGAATCAACCCAGATTTCTCACTCAAGGCAGAAGTGACCAAGTTCCGGTCATCATATTTTGAATACAGTACATGATGTGAAGACATGGTTCCCTTGCAAAGGCTATAATATTGGGGTAGTGAAAGGAAAGACAAGAAAATTATGAGGTGAATGAACTCAATTAAGAGTAGTGATGGGTGCACCTTTCAAAGACTTGAAGGGCTTGGCTGGAACAGATCAACCTTGAGAAAGTCTGTGCCAAAGGTCAACACTGATTTGATGGCACATAATTCATCCATCTACTCATTATTATATTTACATTAGCAATGTTTTATTTTCAGATTTGAAATTGAAATGAAACATGTTAAAGCTGCCACTTATTTGTGTTCTTTCAAATTTCTTATGTTGCTTGTAATCTAAAGATACTGTCTGAAGTACTCATGAAAAAGTGTGTGAGGAAAGATGGGTCATGTCCCCTAAATAGATCTGTGTACCAAAGATAGCAAATGAGCTCTGGAATCCAAGATTTCAGTTACTGATTGGGTATAACATACTCTTTGGACTAATTTGATGACTCTTTCTGTATTCAAAGATTTATTACAATTCTGCTCAGACATCAGATAATGGCCTGACTGTTCAGGTGTCTGCAATCTAATAATTCGAAGTCATATGTAGTCTAAAGGACTATTGTTGCAAATTTTGTTTTCATAAGCATTGTTGAGAGTATGAATACTGTGCAAAATATAACAATTGAGGAAGTTGTTAATAAAAATGTTGTGCCTCCATGAGTGTAGTTACAGTAAACAGGGATACTCTCATACTTTAAACAGGAAGTCAATCAAATAGTTGAATTAGCACTCAAATTCCTAAATTGCTCTATAAATACTGAGCATTTTGCATAGACCCAGGACAGTCACAAGTGGAATAAAAATTGACTAGAAAACTTATCTCTTTAAAACATAAAGTTAAATATAAAACCTCACTACCAAGAAAATTCTGTACAATGATATCTCATAAAAATGCACCTTTGAATGGCAGTTTTGTTCTCCTTTCTTGAATAGAATTACTTTCATATTAGAACACTAGTTCTAAAACTGGTTGGAACATTCTGAACTTCTGGTATCCTGCATCATTTAAGTTTGGCAGTTGAAGTATTTTTCTCTTTAATTTCGGTTGTCAAACTCAAAGAAAAATGACTTTTGATGAGTACTTGTGAATGTTATTAACCCACTGAGGTGAACTCCTGCTTCAACCTCTTCTCAGCATCCTTATCAGGTTCTTGAAGGTGGTTTCTTCATGGTAGACCCATATCTTTAACCGCACAAGGAAGTGGGGTACATCTTCACTTACCAACTGACTTGTGAAAAAAATGGAGCTTTGAGTGGCAAGACAGCAAGAAACTATGGCAGAAAAGAAATAGTAGCATAGTCTGCTTCTAGCCAAACATGGCGACACAGAAGAATCTGATCCCCTCATATGTATATTTTGAAAATGCCTGCCAATTAAGTAGTTGGGACACTCTCATGATTCATGTAGGTAAAGCTCACCAGATACTTCCTTCTTTTGTCATTTCCTCCCCCTGTTCCCATAATATTCCAGATATAAAGCAGCACCATATCTCATTAAAATTGTTCTCTTGGGTATTTGCAGTACTTTCTTTAGTTGTCTCCATCATCAACAGTTTCTCCCCAGGCTTTTTAAAACTTATCTAGTTAAGTAAAAAAAGCCCATGGTGGATGTTTTTTCCCTCCTAAACTGCCTCAAGCCCTCCCTTCTTTATTTTAGGACTGAGACACTTTGCTTATACTATTTCAAGAAATCTGATTTTTTAGTTAATACATGTTTTAATTGTTCGCATGGGGGTACTATACATGAAAGCACATTAATCAAAGGCTACTTTTATCATTACTGAGTTTGATTTGATTTTGTTTTATCTTTGTTTTTTTCCCCTCCCTGTGCCTTTGACTCAGCATTGACTACTGGCAACTGTTTGGACTAGCCTATTCAGTTTTCTTGGAAATATTTCAGAAGTGATTTGACCTTTCCTTTCTTCCTAGCACTGAGAAAGAGAGACTAGCCTATGTCATCCACTGGCTTTGTGTCAAAGGCAGGACTAGAACTTCAAATACGTAGGCTGGTGTCTTAACCATAATTCAATTCAACTTCCTCCTGAATGCTACATCTATTCATTCTATGACAGAAGATAAACTTGGGTGTTATCTTTGATTTTTTTTGCTTTATTTCAATTTTCTATATTGTAAGGAGAACAGGGTTTCAGCCATTCCATAGGGTGGAAATAGTGCTACCATGGAAGAACCCTTATAATGAAATCAGCTCCTATATTGTTTCTTGGAAGAGGGAATGGCAACAATTTATTTTATTTCCTTTTGAGTAGATTGG